>WURS02000013.1:10699702-10712788 GCA_011762765.2 Rhinocypha anisoptera | reverse complement strand
CTTATATGTGTATGTATATATATATATATATCGTATATACCAGGAAAACTTAGACAAACAGCAAACACGAACACACGCCCACTTATACACACACTCATAAAATTGTTTTTGTGTGTTTGTGTATAAGTACTTATATACACACGCACGCACATACACACCAGAAAGAAACTCTTCAAAGGCTCACATTGGGAAGAGTATTCCCAATGTGTCTTTTAAGTGTTTCTTTCTATGTGTGCATGTGCCTGAGTTTTCTGAATTATAGATATATATATATATATATAATCATATATTTATATAAATTATCGGTATATATTATATATAATGGAGGATTCCCGCGCCGATGGTTTCCACAATACTCCATGATTCGATCGTAATTACCCAGTCTTCCTGTTGGTAAGTATCGTAGCTAATATATTTCGTAAATGTGACAATAACGTGCAATTTCATGTTTCTATCTGATGCTCAACTTCATTCTTCACCCGTGCTTTTTCCCGCTTTCGAAAGCTCACGTGTGCAGAAATTACCATGGGAGCACGTCTCTCCCTTGGTCTATTTCTATTCCCTTCTTTCTAACCTAATCTTTGCTTGGAGAATGGTTTTGAATGTGTTCACGGGTGAATGTATGCTTGATGTTAACACACTCACTTCCACACACCCTCGATGGATATTTCGTAGATATATAGATGTAGATATTACTACTCAAGAATACACACACACACTACTCGAAATAGGATTGAAAGTAAAATAATAGATAATTGTTATTTCAAAAGTTCTGCGAGAATGCCATCTCCACCCTGTGCTTTGTGGATTTTGAATCTATTACGTTTCCTGTCTAATGATTTCTTCATTTGATGCTTGAGAAATTTGGGTTTGTTTTCAGTGTTTTTTTTTTGTTGAATAACCCTCTTTGCAATCTTGGCAGTTAAGCAGTTCACTGAAATTTTCTTGATTAATCCCGAAGCAAAGAATTTAGTACTGGTACCCACTTATTTTTGTTTATAATGTTTTAATTTTTGGCTGTTAATTTTCTGATAGCCTTTCTCAATTTCCATAAGTTGATTGTTTTCAAATTGTCTTCTTGTTGGCCTGAATAATTTTGAGATCTCTTTCTAGCTGGTAAAAAGGTAGTTTAATGGACAAGGAGAAAGGAGAAAACAACAAAATGACTCCATAATTGCACTTCGCGTGCTTCAATAGGGCATACACGTAAATAATAGTAATAATATATATTATAAATATATATACCTGTATAAATACTTACCTACTAGAACAACCTAAACAAATGAAGAGTTGCCCAACCACAACCCTGCAACTTTAAGCATGGACGTGTGAGGGTCATAAGTAAACAAGTCCTCTTATAAAAATTCGTCACTGGTTAATGAAATAATAATAGTTCTAATGGAGTTCAAAAAGCATTTTCAGGAAACGTAATTCCTCCCTCTGGTCGATTTCATCGACCAATTCGCACGCCGGAGCAATTTTCATTCTCTCAAAGACGCGTTCTGCGTTCTCCTCTCTCTCTCTTTCTTCCGTAATCTCACATAGCGTGTTGTTGTCACTCGTAAACTGTGGCTAAGGAGAAGGGATAAGCTGCGAAATATCCACGAGCCTATTTTCTATGACAAACTGGGTCTTCCTTCCGCGGTGTAAATTTTCCTGACGGAAATTTCGTTCCCACCTCTCTTATTATTTAAAGTGTATGGATGAAGCTCTAAAACGATTTACCTATTCTGCATAACCTGTATGGTTTAAGGATCTGAAATTATTGGCGCCAAATCCTCATTCTATGGTTAAGGTAATGCGGTCGTCACCGGAGTGAACACCCTGCAAATCAAACGCATATCATTACGGCCAGGATAAAGAGCCAGCTTTTAGAAATAGTTTGAGTCACATCGGTATATAAAATTACGAGTCGCCATTATACGCCTGAAGCGACTCGACTCAGTAACTTGGATTTTGAAAAATTCTCGGTAAAAAAATAAAAATATATACTGACCAGGTTCTAAAGACATACTCCATTAGTACAGTTGCCAAATAGTGTATGGGTTCGTCTTTCTTTCTCACTTATCCTCTCTCGTTTGTCAAACTAAATTGAAAAAAATATGTTTTGGTATATTTTTTTTAAGACTATATACATCCCGGTAATTATTTGTTCCAGGAAAACGCATACAATTCATTTATCGTGGATAATGTAACTATAATTTCACGTGAATGTACATTTTACACGTAGTTTTCGGCTTGCAGTTTGGTTTAAGTAAGGTGTCGTGCCAAATGCTATTTTTTGAGATTCAATGAAAAACGTTTTGTTCCCCTATTATCAATTTTTGTTGTATAAGGTAATTCACTTAAAAACAGGGTACTACAATTAATATATGTACCCTTTTATAGTTTGAATGAAAGTTTACTAAGACGAAAAATTCCATTTACGTTCATATATTATATCATTTTTATTTTTAAAATTCTTTCATAAAGAAATTCCAATGAGCTTAAGGGCTATGTTTGTTCCAGTGGGAAAAAAGAGAGTAGCTGAATCTTGGTCAATTATAATGCTTCGAAGTATTCATTGTGAAGAAAGAAAATGTTTTGAGTGTAACTTAATGAAGTTGTTAATTATATTAACGTGAATACACTATTTAAAATGCCACGTCGTGAAAAAAAAACCATGTTTTTTTCTAAAATGAAGTTGTTCTCGTGCCATTACTAGATTGATTTTTGGTATAATGTTTTATTATCGTGCGAATGATAGTGAAACGAGAAGTTAAATTTTCACTCAGAGACATTTTTTCCCTAAATTACCACCTTCTGACTCATTTTCACTACTCTAAACTTATTATTTTCAAACCAGTATTTCTCGACGTTATGCAGGCGATAACTACACTCCATGGACTTTTTTTAGCGTTTTACATGCCCGCTACTAGTTATCTTCATAACTCACGCAATGGGTCAAAAGATCGATATTTAAGAATATATATATGGCATTTCTAACATTCCGTCTTCAATAAAACTTCAAACTTTTTGCATGCAAATCTAAAGTAAAAAAAAAAACAATTTTCCAAGAGATAAATTTGGAATAACTATTAGTATGAACTAAGATAAAGAAGATCCCTTGATTTTACTGGAGATTTTACTGCGACGGTTACGGACTTATCTATTTCGCCACGCAGTTACACACTCGCAAGAGGAGCCATAAATTTAAGCCGACGCCATCGAATGACGAAACATGAATTTAAATATCTTTTCATTTTTCCAGGGATTCGGTTTTGCATCGGTTGCCTGGTGTCTATTCTTTCTGCTTCTAGCTCACGGAGTGGGTCGGCTACCGTACGTGCGTCGAATACGCCACCCTCGTCGTCCATTTAATTACTCCTCTCCTGTGCCGGGGGCACCGGGAAACGTTTATCCAATTGTTTTTTTTTACGATCACTTCCATCCGGCATTTCCCCTTGACCATTATTTAAACCGACTTGCTTTGAATTTTCTTTCCCTTATTCAAACCGCTCTTAAAATCCATATCCATACTTTCGTCACGTTCAAGACGTTATGCGCAAGTCAAAGAAATGAGCGGGGAGGGGGAGGGAGGGAGGGGGGGGGGGAAAGAACGCTTAACGGCGGGAGGATGACATGCCACGAGTAAAGGTCTGCGGACGTTTTTCAAACGACCAATCTCCTTTATCTGTGGAGCCGTTTTTCCTCGAGCCACTTTCAAAGCTGTAAAAATACTAAACTTCAACGACTGGGAAACAGGTATGGAATGTAAAACCTTTCACAACCAATTAGAGTATGGTGATGTTGGTAGTTTTGTGGTGTCTGAATACGGAAGGAAGAGTCATCCTGGGCCTTATATGTTATCCTTAGCTGACTTTTTTATGGGCTGAGTGAAAAGAACATCCGTGTGCCACGGGGAGCTTCAGCACTGGAAGCATACTCTGTTTCCGACAAATGGCAGAGTGGAGTTTAAAGTGCCTGAGCATTCTAGGATACACGGATTCCCAATCTCGATGCTCTTTTTAAAATCGGGGGGATGGACGTTATAAAATGATAGTCCAAATGCTTCATCATTTCCAAAAAAAAATTAGTTGGAAAAGGTTACACCCTTTTGCAATCATTTGTACCAAATATCAAGCTATCACCCCACTTTCTTACCGCCTTTTAATCCATTTAAACGATTATATATGGAACAGGTAACAGAAAATGTCAGCTATGTGTGGAATATTCATCTACAAACTTTTTTCAGTGATGAAACCAACGGGGTAATCAATGAACGAGCAACAATATTTGTACGGTCAACCATGAACAATTCTTTATTTTCCAAAGCTTGAAAAATTATGTTAAATCCAATGGATAACTAGACAGTTATCATGACTCAGCCCACCGCAGTGGCAGATAATACAAAATTTAATAAGGATAACTACCGAAGTGTTTTTCAATATCCTTCAGTGCCATTAATTCTCCGTTACCCGTATTTAAGTTAAGATTAAGTAGTGATTAAATTGAGTAAGTAATTAAGTAAGATTAAATATAAAGTAGTTAAAAGTATTATTATTAAAGTAGCTAAAAGTATTAAAAGTATTAAGTAAAAGTATTATTAAAATAAAGTAGTTAAGATTAAATAGAATTAATACATTAGAATATATATCTAAGCTACCAGAAATAAGAGCATATTTTAGAATTATAAATTGCCTCATGCATTTCATTTTCTTATAAATCAATTGACATAACAACGGTCCTCTTATATTCTGCAGCTGTTTTTTTTAACCATTATATTTATTCGCTATCGAAAAGGAATAACGTAGAGATAATCGAGTTCTATTTTTGAAATCCCTTAGATTTTACTAAAGACTTTTTTTAAATCTGGCGCATCTCAATCGTCACTTAATCTTATTAATCCATAATATTTGCCTCTATTAATATGTACAAACTAAATTTGTGGCATTCTTGGGAACAGAAATCTGAAATAGAAATAATGGAAAATAAGCCTGTCGTGTCAGAAGTGGGGATAATGGATTTAACTTACGATAAACACAGCGTTTGTGTTTATTTGCGTAGTTATTGAAGTCGTAGGAATTATTTTCATGCATTTAAAATAAGGAAATTTCCCAGTCAACTTGAGAGTGGAATCGGGAAAGTTGAAACAATCGATAAAACGTATTATGCCTGAAGGTTTAAGTACGTAAATTTATGGACATTATAACAGGCACTGGCGGAACTCCACAATATATCGTCTCATTTTGATGACTTTTTCTCTATAATCATATCAGCTGACGGAAAGATGAAATTGTGGATTATCAACAGGCACCACCCCTCTCATAAATTAACTTATCCAATCTACCCCTCCAGTCTTGATGTTATACTTAAGGCAGGTTAGTGCTTAAAGATTTAGATCAATATTTCTGTTCTTCATAAGTGCATCCTGATGGCATAGGATACCTTTACAGAAAGGTGCTAAAGGAATCAAACATTAAATTAAAGAAGTTAAAGCACCGTAAATGTCACACTTCGAAAGCTAGATAAACCTCAACGGCACCCCCCTCATATTTAATAACGTCTGGATTGAGAAGATGCCATTGGCATCTTAAGTTCCATTCCATGCATGTTTATCGTTTTAGACATTTCTAATTTTCAAACTGGAGCTAGAAATCTACTGATATTTGAAAAAAAATTACGGTGTATAGCGGACGTATAGATATGCAGAAATTTATACCTGCCTGTAGTTACATGTATATGTTTACATAGAATTTGGTGAAGTTATACATGACTATAAACACCATAACACGTAAATGTATATTGCCTTATCAAACCTAATTACCTGTCCGGATATATTTAAAATTGTATCTGGGAATCAACGCAAAAAAAACGTGACGAACACAACAGTACTTTTTTAAATTTACGTCAAGAAAAATCATATTCATTGACATGGCTTTTAAATCAATTATATTTTTACCGCTCTTTAATTTATTTCCTGCGAGTAAAAAGCTATAAAAAATTCCTTTTGCGCCGTGACACGGCATTCCTCGGCTCGAAATAAAATAAAATTTCCAGTAATTAAGCATAAAAACGGGGGAAGAGAAGAGATGAGAGCGCCGAATCCAAGTAGGAGGGGAATTTGACCCTCCATCATAAAGTGCTCTGCCTATTGGATTTTGAAATGGTTCAGAGAAGAAGATAAAAGGGGGGACGATACTTTCCCTTTTCTCAGCAGTGTAGTTTATTTCAGTGGAGGCGGCATCAAGCGCCACGCTTGTCTCTAATCTGTTCGCGGTTGTACGCGAACATAAATTCTGTATTGTCGGCCGGAAGAAAAGATGCTACTAATTTTTAGTTCAACGGCTATTACGTGAGAAAAATATGTTTACTTGCTGTTGTGTTCCGCACCAGCTGTAAAGGCATTCGAAATTCCTTTTTCACAGTTGGTGCTCGGTGTCCGTGAAATATTACCAAGTAATGAAGTTCATAATGATGATTTTATTATCTTATAAACTTGAATATTTAAATAAAAACATGCTAATCGAAACATTCAAAAGGGTTTAAATAAGTTAAGATCTTTTCGAAGCACACTAATGCATGTATTAGCATAAATTAATTTTTATTTTTCATGAAAAAATTCGTGATGATCAACTTTTCTGATTACTATAGGTAACTCTAAACAGTCAAAGTTAACCTGATAAACATTGATTATTATTCAATGTACCTGGAAAATATTGCGTAACATATCTGTCGTTAAGAATCTTAGCAATGTCAATTCAAGTAAATTATAAAATTTCCTATAACATTTTAACGTATTAAGGCACTAAAATATTCAAGACCTTTTAAAAAACATTATTTATACATGTTCTATTATGTTTTCAAATATGAGAATACGTTTGGGAGCAAGTCAAAAAAATAGGAGTGGGAAGGAAATTTTCTGTATAGAGACCTAAATATCTAAAATCGATCTCAGCTTTGGTAACTTTTATATGTTTAAGAATAAAATATTTTTAATTAAAAAGTATTTTTAATGTTTAACATATTTTAATCTCTGGTTCAACAGGTACATTACCAAGCAATATGCAAAAAAATATTTCTTTATATCTAAATGGTACTTTATGTAGAACTTTATGTGTATACTTCAATCATGTAAGGGTTTATATATAGACTTCATGAAAACATTCCCCATACATGCATACCATCCTTAATCAATGTAACACTGAGGACCAAATATAGTGAACATAATTCTGTGAAAACGTGTTTGTACATGTGGAATAGAAGATATTAATGAAACCGAATGGATATAATTTTTCACTATCCAGAGATATCCAAATACCAAAGTTGATTATTATTTCTAAAGATATTACTGCCGAAGAGGAATCTGTTTTGATCTAGGTAGGAAAGTATGTCATATGAAAGCACCAAATAGAACTTCAGGGACAACTTACGAAATGCATCAGGGATAACTTATGAAACATTTTCTTTTTCAATTTCTTGTGTTGGTGTTGACTAAACTTTTCGTCAGAACCCAAACATTTATAGGTGTTTTGAGGATTTGACATTTGATAATGAGCGGTTAAACCCTCCTTCTTCTTTTTTATTTGCAAATTAAAACCTTCTCTATACTAGGACATAGGAACACTGTGATATAAATAAGAAGTAAGCTATTCGTAATAAACAGCGTTACGCTAAAATGCGTCTTGAACTTGGATTTCACAATTCAATTTCCGTGTTGATAATGGATGATAATGAATTAGAGTGTTAAAAAAGAAACAGACGTAATAATCATCGAAACCGTAAATGACATTGTTGCGATTAATGTATTCACCCAAATTTTCCTTAGGGGGAGTGGTGAAAAGTGATACATAAAACGATATAACCGTGAAGTGCAAGTCTTGTTACTACGAGGAGATACACACACACAATTATATGTGCATATAGGCTTTTGAGATGCGGAGTTAGCGAAGGATGGAGAAGGTGAAGTATACAGAAGAAAACTATTGAAGAAGTGCTATAAATTGTAGAGGGGGAGAGGCGATTGCTGCATTATATCCAAAGATGGTAGGAAAGTTGGATGCGAGGGGTACTCAAAGTCAATGGGTCTTTGAGGGTTCTGATAGAGGGTAGAATGTTGTGAACGCGAGGTAGGGGTAGGAAGAGAATAGGAATTTTGAGTAGAGTAATAGGTGGTGGGAAGTATGTATATTTCAAGAGAGATTAAATAAGAGGTAGCAACAAAATCGAACCTGAGACTCAAGAAAAACCTACCTTTATCGGTATATTACCGTTCTTCATGCATATGCTTGTGAAACATAAATCCTTAATTTTACTTCACATTAACAAAATATATTTGAAAAAGGGTCTAAAATTCTAGTTGAGTTTTCACATATGGAAAGATACCTGAAAGTTTTAAAATTTTGGAAATTAAATATATTTTATCAAATTAATTTGGAAATTGGTGAAATACGATATTGGTGAAATTAGGAAGAGTGCATGGGATAAACGCAACCTTTAGTAATATATAAGTATAAGATATTTTTATAATTTAGATAATATCATTAACAGTTAAAACAATAGTCGAAAGTAACTTAAAAGGATTCTGACACCGAATTATATTCTCCATTCGAACTCCACTAACTCATTCCAGGAACTTATCTGCTTCTTACATAAATCAGCCAGGATATTTCATAGTTTAAACCACATAATATTTGGAAAAAATATAATTAACAATCATTAGTAACCTCGAAACTAGATCAGATAATGTATTCACTTCTTATTTTGATTTTTCCATAGGAGATCGGTAGGGAAACGCTAAATAATCCGCTTAAATAAAGTGACATTTTTTCTCTTGTCAAATGAAGACTATATAAATTGATCATATTTTTGCATATGACTAATTAAAAAGAAACTATAACAAAATCAGTATATCTGCATTAAAATAATTATACGTCTGATAGTCCTCCTAAAGTTAGAATTGTGGCAGTAACTATAAGGTTGAGTTTAACGGTGTGGTGACTTTTCTCAACATTCGTTCCGTTTCTCCTCTGCCGTCATTCACAACTATTTAACTAAAAACTACTCGTGTATGATGTGTTAGCTATTCAAAATTTGCTTTAAAAACTTCAAATACTTGAATAAAATGATAAAATCCTCCTAGCATACCCTCGCAGACTTGGCAGGATTTGAGCCGAACATTTCATCCTGCTTTCCGTGGGTAGTTTTTCAAAAAATACGATACATATTTCGAGGTTCCCTGAAGTTGAATTTTCACGGTGTCACGCATGAAAATCCTCTCTCACGGATCCCACGCGCAAGCAGGCTGGACTTGTACCCCAAACGGAGCCAAGGAACTTTTGAGAGACCCGTGAATCCTTGAACTCGGAATCGCTTCAACCAGAAATACGCTCTCAACAAAATCCACTTTTTTATTAGGTCGCCAGCAAGTTTTATTTGCGTGTCGAGGACCCCAAGGATAAGTATTTTTTATATATTTTTTTTGCTACCGGGTATTCACCACCTCTTCCCTTTCCTCTCTCCTCCCTCCATTCCATTTTCGCTGAAAATTTGCATTCGCCGAGCAGAAACACGTGTAATTCACGGTGCCAGTTTTATGGATCGAGTCAGAATATATCAAACCGTTGAGCGAAACGAGTTTACGGCGCGCCACCTTCGAAGACAGACAGACACTGACGAATGGATTGCAGATGGGCATTTTCCTGTGTATGCGGTGCGCCACGCTGCATCGGAAGTTGGGCACCCATATCTCCAAGGTCAAATCTTTGAGTATGGACAGTTGGTCGTCGGATCAGGTCGATGTGAGCGAAATCTTGAATACACGGGAGGGGTGGGAAATCAAGCAGGAAGCTAATGGAGAAATATTCCTTAGAATATGAAATCCCACGGCAATACGCTCATGAACAAAATCTTCAACCCGAAGAACGTGAAGCCTCCGGTGCCCACCGATATCGACGAAGAGGATGCGTGCATGGAAAAGTTCATCCGGCAGAAATACCAACACCGATCCTTGGAGGACGGTAAGCCTAAACCTCCTAGTCGCCATGATTCCGGCTATACCAGATCCCCGGAAGGTTCGCCGCCTCCTCTGCCCCCGAAAACCGGCAAGTTCTTTGGATTTGGACTTCGCTCGGCCTCTTCCACCTCCAACCTCCGTCGGTTTTCCACCAGCAAGCCATCATCGCCTCGATCTCATAGGAATGAATCGCCTCCTCCACCGCTGCCCTCGAGAACGGCCACACAGAACATTGATGCTGGGGACCTGGGAGCTACGTCAATTGAGTCGAAACTGGCCGCCTTGAAGGAAATGGGATTCCCCGATGAACGACGCAATGCAACCATCCTCAGGGGACTGAATGGTAACATGGACAAGACAATCGATTCTTTGACGAGGTTAGGAGAAGGAACTCGTCCGATTTCGCGGGCTAGGACCCCGGTGCCAACCAGTTCCTCTGTTGCTGCCCCCGCCTCTCCTCCCAGAGCGACGACCTCTTACAATCCGTTTGACCAACTGGATTCCAAGCCCGCCAACCAGCCCAGTGGACAGTCGTACAACCCATTCGATATGCCAAACTCGCAACCTGCATCTGCGCAGCCACTTGATGTGTCTTTCCAGAACCTGCAAGTTTCCCAGCCATTGTTCCCACACTCGACGGGCGGATATCCGAACCGGCCGACTGGCCTTTCTCAGTCTCTCTACCAACAGTCGGCCACACCTCCGGTCACGACGACATTCTCTCAGACTTTTTCCCAGGGTGGTCCAGTCTCAGCGCAAACTTTCGATGGTGGAAACAACCCATTCTTCCAGTCGCCTCCCCAGCCGCAAATCAACAGTGCTGGTCCGTTTACCAGCCAATTCCCTCCCAGTGGCACGCAGACGAACCCTTTCTTCAACCAGCTTGCATCGCAACACACTTCCACGCAGCCGCAGGCCCAGCCTTTAGGGACGACTTCTGTTCCTACATTGGCACCTCCCCCGCAGCCCCGACAAGCGAATACCATGCCAGCTACGTCGTCCTCGTCGCCCTTTGGACCGGTTTCTCCATTCCAGCAGCCGCAACCACAACCCCAGACGCAGCTGCAACCTCCGCAACAGACACCATCTCAACTACAACCTCAGTCGACAGGGCTGGGGCAGCAGAGCCCTAGTCTGAACCCCTACAACACCTTCCAGTCCATGACTGCACCAAGCACTCCACAGAATCCGGGATTCCAAAATCAATTGCAGCCGCAGGCACAGCAGCCGCAGTTACAACAGCTGGGATTTCAATCCGCGCCGCAACCGCTTATGCCTCAGGCTACCGGCCGCGTGGATAAGAACAGCATCCTCTCTTTGTACAATCTTTCATCTCCAGCCCCACCGATGCCCCAACAGTCATCGCAATTGCAACAACCTTCAATGACGACAAGCAGCTCAGTTCCGGCACTGGCATCGCAGACCCAACCAGCGTCCAATGTTGCAACCCAACAAAGCAATATACCCCAGCAACCCTTGTCCGCGGGTGCTGTACCAAGTGCCTCCCGGAATCCATTCATGAGTGCAACTGCACCAAGTGCACTGTCGCAACCCGATTTCACTCAACAGCCGTTCCAGTCCCAACCTCAGACCCAGCCCCAGCCCCAGCAGCCGTTCCAGCAACAACAACAACCGCAGCTGCAACAACCACCGTCGACACAACCCGGCATGGGTATGGGCATGGGCATGGGCATGGGCATGGGCATGAAAGGAGCCCCTCACTCAGCAAATGCGGGCTTCGCACGAACGCACATGAGCCAGCAAAGTGTGGATATCAGCGGATTGCACAATGGGCGTCATAGCCCGGATGCATTTGCCAGTTTGAGTGCGCGTTACGGTTAATGAAAGATGCCCTTAACAACAACAACAACAACAACAGCCCTTTTCTATTTATTATTATATATACCTCACTTGATCTATGTGCCGGCTGGTTTTACTTCTGGATATTGTAATAAGTACCGTACACTAACTAACTACTATCTATTCTGTTGGATTGATTGCATCAAACCATCGATTGGCGTTTTTGATTGATACCGTGGTTGGTAGGAGAGGTACATGGGTTTGTTTATCTCTGGTCTTTTCTTTCTCTTTTTGTATTTAGACTGATTTTTTTTGGTGAAACATAATGACTATAGTACATACATAGTTGTTGTCCATTCATGTCCATACAGCTTTGCATTATTGTTCATTCTTCGTCTGTCCTAAGTATAATTCTTTAATAGCTGCTGGTGTAGACTTTGTAATGACCCAGGAATGGCGCACTGTAAGACGAGAGAGATACTTCTAAATAGGTGTTTAATCAATAAATATAAATATAAATATAAAATAAACATAAACCAATCTAACAATCAAGACCACAAATCCCTCTCCGGAGCCCGTTTACCCTTCTTCTTCCCCCACGGCCAATTCCACGACGACGGCGATGACGACGACGGCCAATGGAAAGGAAAGTGAGTCTTCCCTTTTCGCCTCTCCCAGGGCCATGTGATAGACGGGGGCGATAATGCGGGGAATCCCCATTTATTATTACCACGACGACCACCACTAACAACGGCAGCAGCTTGACGCTTGAGCCTCTCAACGAAATCACCAAATGAACTGTGACGATTACGAGCGCTGAGAGTCTGTTTCTGAACTGCCGCAGAGCGCCACGCAAGCTGTTCCCCGGGATCAAGACACCAGACAACAATATCACCCTTCCGACGCCAGTCATCGTGCCAGGCAGTGTTGAAGGTGCGCCAGCATTCCGCGTACGAGGAGCTGCGCAAAAGAGTCTGGAGGGTAGGTTCGAGCTGCGCGAAGAAGATGAGGTAGTCGGGCCATTCGTGGGTCTGGTGTTGGTGTTGTTGGAGTTGCTGTTGACGACGGGCGTGCTGGGAGTAGAACGAGAGGTGGGATGGTTTATGGGGGATGTGGCGGAGGCCGCCGAGCATGTTGTCGCGGAGGAATTGGAAGGGGTTTGCGTAGAATTGGTCTGCTTCGTCGACGTAAGCGGCTTTTTCGGTGTCGTTGAGGTTGACGGGGGGTTCGCAGGAGAGGGCCCAGGAGGTGATTGATGGGTGGACTAAGTGGGAGCGCCAGGGGGTGCTGTG
>WURS02000013.1:10619929-10632831 GCA_011762765.2 Rhinocypha anisoptera | reverse complement strand
CCCCAACCCCCCCTCATCGGGATGGCCATCAATTCGGCTCGCAAGCAACTAAGAAAGCAGGAGGGCGGAACAGGAGATTGGTCAGGGAGGATAGCTTGAGGCGAGGGAGAGTGCTAAGGGGGAGGGAGGGGGAGAGAAGCGTAAGGAGATCTTTCGCAAGTCATGCAACGGTAGTCGGTTAATCTCCCACCTGCTCTGGGAGTGCAATCGCAGCACTCCCGTTCTCCGAGAGGGGCAATTCGACTGCATGCATTCGTGGACCCGCAAATTACAGATCCGACGCGAGATTCCCGAGGGATTTTAAAATCGTCGGATGGCCGGTTGTTTTAATTTCCCCGAGCGTAATGAAAACCGAGGTCGTGGTAGCCCGGTGGGAAGACCTCCCGGTTACTGAACGGGAGCCACGGGTTTAATGCACGGTGGCACCTGCCTCTGAACATCTCCAGCTAGTAATGTGTTAAGCAAATTTAAACTAGAAAATTAGGTAGGAATTATTTTAATGTTAACAGAATACGTACTTGATTCTCTAGAATAGCAATTTACTGTGATATATAATCACTACCCGTAATCCAGTGCCGCGATACTAAAGATCGATTTCTCAAGTATCAGAAAACATCGCAGGTGGGGACCACGGTTCGCTTCGATGCACTAGCCCCCTCCCCTCCCGAATTCAGCGCGGCATTCCACCGTCCTGAAAGAGGAAAAACCAATCAAATCCAACGCCGTGCACCAATTGGAGGTCTAAGAAGTAGAGGTTCCCCCGTGAGTAGAACGCTTGGTTGTTAAACGCAGTTTAAGTCCCGGCCCGGTGACATCTCTGGAGACTTCAGCTAGAACCTGTTGCGAAAAAAAGGGTTAGTGTTCGGATTTCTTTCACGATAAAGAACCGTGGCAATATGCCCTGTTCGCACGTTTTAACTTGATTGTAATATTATTGTATTTAATATTGCTTCCGATGGGCTTCAGTGGAAGGGAACAAGATTATAGTTTACATAGTAAAAATGACAAGCTTCGCGTGTGACTGCTGAATAAGAATATAAACTATAATATATTTGATGAAGCATTTCTATATATTTCATTACGTTTTGTAATTTTTCATTCTAAGAAATTATCCATTCGACATACATTTAATCCTCATGGCATCAATAAGTCTTAGCACTCATTTATCTTTACTATATTATATACATATATATATATACACACACAAAAAACATAGGCACAAAAATATAAAGAAACTCACGAGTTTTTTTGCATTTTCGGTGACTGCTGAAACACCTTTATCAGACAGGAGATTAGATGAGTTTCGCTATTTCAAATTTGTTTAGAAAGAAGAGGTTCTCTAACGTGTTTTCTTAATTATTAGATTCAAACCTGATACGATTTCAATTCCGAAATGAAAACTCAATGGTTTTAATTAAAATATTTGCTTACCGTAGACAATGATGCAATGAGGTTGTATATATTAAATTCATCGATTCAATGAAGTACTCCTTCCTCTCGCCGTGGGTACATTTTGGTAATTTTACGATTGATAAGAGGTTTCTTTGGCACGAGAGTATTAGTTGCCTCCACGCTTCTCCTCCTGCTTACCAACCCACCTACACATCCCATCATTCCTAGCATGATCCTCATTTGCTCGAAGACAAACCCCTGACATGCTTTTAAACCGAGAATTTCTTTTCTGAGCTGTTGCTACTTTGCTTTATTGAGCTTTTATGTTTTAATGGAGTTTTATTCATGAGTTTAATATTCTTTGATCAATGTAGATATTGATTTGATTTGCACATTTATCTAAGGATATGCATTTGCCATTTTTTATTTGAAATTTTTACTTGAATTTAAATATATATATATATAAACTATGTCATTATTTTAATTAGCATGAAAGAATAGAGCTATCTTGTTCATAATTTTCTATTCCATTTGAAAGTTTGAGTATATAACGCTGGATTAAAAGTATTGTCCTTTCTCTGTATAAAATACTTTTACCTTCTCCTTCTTAACTTCAACCTATTCTCACACGAGTCTCCATAATCGAAGACCACTGCATTCTGTATTTTTTCTAGTAGGTACTTCGTATAATAAATTAAACCTTCATTGATGTAATTACAGGAATCTCTGGCAATGGAGCTAATTCAAACAGAGGTAGAGGGCCATTTCTTGCTGGGGGAGGTAGGGGAAGAGGTAGAGGTGGTTTCACCAACAGAGGAAGATACTCCTTCCAGTTGCAGCCTTATAGACCTGAGCATAAGCCACCAGGCAGAAAAGACCTTGTGTACTTAGAACCATCGCCAGGGTTTTGTGAAAGAAATCCTCGTCTTGGCATTCCAGGTAATGAAATATATAATTATAAATAAACTGAATTAACGAAACATTTGTATTATAAAAGGGAATTCCTTTATTTTATAAAGAATAACTGCCCAGTCTTCCGATTTTATTTTCAGAAATCTATTTTTAAAACTCTCTTTTTCTAATATATAATGTAAACTATCTTACATTATCCTTGTATGTCTTGCAATTAAATCCAATGCTGGTGTATTAAATCAAAATCCGGGTTTTGGGAGGAAATCCGCTGATAAAAATGTGTATGTTGGTTTATTTATGATGTCTGGCAGCGTTATAAAGTTAAAATATAAATTATTTGCATTTTATAAAAATCGGATAAATATATTTCTTCGTTTAATCTCATTTAAATCATTATCCATTCATGTATCCATATTTTATAGCATGAAAGATTCTAATATTTTCTTCCTTAAGAACAAATATTTGAAACTTAAAATTTATATATATACTACAATTAATGTAATAGAATTTGTACTTATTGCTTGGATTAATACATATGTGGTTTATTTAGACATTTTATACTTTACATTTCAGTTAAACGTATTATTAGCAAATAAAATTTTAAATAAATATTTGTCAAAGGGCGATAGTTATTTTCTGTATATGATATAATTACGTAATAATATGAAAACTCATTTATAGGCTAATCATTCAATTTTTGTGTAAATTAAAGGACTTACTTTATTAAACAACAATCTATACATCTATTTTTCAAAGTACTGAGGAGAATCATGGCATAGTAAACAAATAATAGTGTCAATAAGTTATTTTTTAATTTGGAACGTTTATTTCTATGATTTTGATAGGTTGGAAGGAACTTATAAAAACAATATATCAAGTAGTGCCTTTCAGGAATTAAGAATAAAATAAGACAAATTCCTAAATAAAGAACAAAGTATAGGATATCGACAATGATACCATATAAATAAACCACTAAACTTCATTATCAAACGCCAAACTAATAGTACTCTTGTGGAAAAATAGATAGTGCTCTAAGGTTTCAATTAACTGTGAACATAAATTTCCACATATTTTTTCGAGTATATTAAGCAACAGTTTTACTGGATAATCAATTTTTGAAACCATTGCCTTTGTGAGTCTTATATATGCTTTGTTAAATTTACAATTTAGAGCCGACCGGGTTAGTCTGGTGGGAGACATACTCGCCGGCTGACCCAAAGGCCGCGGGTTTGAGTCCCGCCCGGGACATGGGTTGTGTTGTTCGTCCAGATGGGCTTGTTCTATGAAATGAAGAGGTGCGAAATGACCAAAACCGTCGAAGCACCCTATAAACAAAAATACTACTACCACAAATTAGAATTAACATCTAATGAATGGAAAACTTAATCAAATGAGGCATGATCCGTGATGTGATATTGCAATGGTCAAAATTGACAAAACGAGGTTTATAAGTCAAAAATCAGCACATAATTATTAATTAAAAGTTTACATTATTCCGACGAAATGGAAACATGTTGATTTCAAAATTAATAATCCATAGAGATAATCAATCCCTGTCATTGGCCATGGCTTCAGAAAGTATGTATTGTAACCACATCATCACGTAATTAAAACATTGATTCCATTTTGGTACATTTTGTCTCTGTGTACGTTGGTATTTAATGTGCCCTCACAGTTGGATAAGTGACGTTTGCGGTATCTGTAATTTTGAAGTTCAAAGCCCAAAAACCTGAGAAATCTAATCAAGAATCTATTTTTTGTGTAACATATAATCTTCAATTTTCAGCACCACTAAATTTTTCTCTAAAGGTAAAACGTTTTCAAAATATTTTTATAATTTCAAAAAGTCTCACACATATAAGAAGTAAGTCACTAGGTACATTAAAAACGTTTGTCAGACTATAGCAAGAAATTTATACCTGGTTACCATCGCGATATTCACCCTGAAGCCAGCTAGGATCCTTAAGAAATCTCCCTCCATGCCTTTCGGGAATCTAAATCGTAAAACACAGTAGTGATTGACATTAATTTGGTTCCATTGTAGTAATAATACTTTCAAGATTTAAAGTTGCTTGAACTCAAGTATTTACTGTTACTAACATTTTCCAGGTGCATTGTGTGTCCTTTACATTGTGTAATGCAAATGGAATTCATTACTGTTCTATGAAAGTAAATAATTAATTTATATTCATTTCCTTGTTATTTTCTCCTTTCTTAAGGGACGAGAGGACGTCCTTGTAATGCGTCCTCGCTTGGGGTCGACGGCTGTGATCTAATGTGCTGCGGACGAGGACACAGGACGACGGAAACAGTCGTAGTGGAGAGGTGCGCATGCACCTTCCATTGGTGCTGTGAGGTCAAGTGTAAGCTCTGTAAGACAAGAAAGCTTGTGCACACGTGTCTTTGAGTGTGGTATGGCCGGTGCCTATCGGCCAGCAATTGGAGACTACAACGACTGCAAGACACTTCAATTCCTGCGATAGTACTTCCCGTGTTTTGGTGCCAATTTGTTCTCGTGTTGACTGGCCGTTTAGAGGAAAGTGGACAACTTATTATCGTGATTGAACGCCTGTGACTTCGATTCAGGTAACGCTCAGTGAAAATCATTGGCTCTCAGTGGCGGGTTACATGCCTGGACGACAGGACTCCTATTGTGAGCATGTCCATGGATGTGGTGAAATGTGATTCTCTTAACCAGACTGGATATGGAGGCAGAGACTTATAAATAATAAATTATTTATATAGTAATACTAGTAAAATGATATATTCGGTGAAAGGATGAAGTATATCAGTTTCATGTACGAAGTGTTAAAAAAAATTTTCTTTAAAATGCAGTAGAGAGAGAGAGAGATGAATGAAAGCAATCAGCTAAGGCCGAAGCAACGTTGTTTCCATTACGCGTAATTCCAAAAGTCTTGATTTCTTAGCGCTTAGCTTCCACGACCAAATATTAGTTTAAAAGTTTATTAATTATTTTAGCAAAGTAAAAGAAAGCATCCTTTCATATTTTGATAAGCATGAGCTGGTTTACAATTTTTAGTGTACATAAGTTATTTTGCAATGTTTACAATATCGAATAAAATTAATTAGTGTCAATTTTTAAGGATCCGTATAATTGGAGAATACATTTGTCGAATCTCTATCGATTTAATTGGTGGTCGTATAAAAACTTTAAAATCTAGTGACCATCATTTTTAATAACGCAACATCGGTTAAATATGTAACAAGAAAACACTGCATCAAAAATTATTTTGTAAGTAATTATTGGCTTAAACCCAAAAAATGTGATTCTTTTAGACATTTGAACAAAATGGCTTCCTTTAAAGCTGAACACGTTTTTCATATGACAAATAGCGAAAAGGTTTGAATCTAAATACATTTGTAAAACATTATTACAAAAAATGGAATACGACACAACGTAATGTGGCCTATTTTGAAATACAAGAGAAAACTGTTTAGTAATTTTACTAACATTGTGGATGCAGTATTAAATTTATTTGTGTAATGTTTCAGACAAACAGATTCATGTGATAGAATTATGCTTCTTTTTGCCATACATAAAATTTTCATTATAAAATTGTTGATTATAATCTATGTTATCAAATGTTTTGTACATTTTGTAGTTATGATTTTAATGGCTTTCATCGAAGTTAAAAATTTTATGTATCGGCGTGAATATTATGCTTACATATAAAAGAAAAATAGGACTGAATGTTTTTAAGTTGAGTGACAGACTTGAATATGCCTTTTTTGACAGCGTGTCCAGGATTAATAGATATACTTACATGTAAGTTAGCTGTGAAATAATTAGAAGAAGATTCGTATAGAAGACAAAACTTGAAATATTTAATGCTGGAGCCAAGAAAAAATAACCACACACCCGGGTGAAGAAAAAATGTGTTTTATAAAATATAATGAAAGCAGACAATGCAAAACTCATTATTTACTGAGTGCTCATCTCTAAAATCGCATGAATCCGAAAAGTAATGTATAGAAATAATTCAGCGGTGAGTACCACTATAAAATTCCTATGAAACTAATTTATTTTGCTTTAAAATAATCATGAAGGTGTTCTAATTTGGTGATGTTCCTTTTAAATAGAAAGACATTCTTTGGTTATCCATGCCATTACGGGTAAATCCTGAATATTTTATTAGAATTACCTAAAGTATAACACATTAATTCAATTCTTTAAAATTTTCGTAAAACTAGTTATACTAAGTGAAGCCTTAAACATCAGTTTGACAGCCATTTTGCAATAAACAGTAGAGGAAATATTGTGTAATAAAATTGAAATTACAAAATCCCTTTTAAGTGGTTAAAACATTATTTATTTAAGTTATTTGAAGACACTATGGGAATGGAATACAAGGATATGTATGGCCTTGTGTTTGTTCTAGTATTTTGAAATGATCTTATTTTTAATCTATTGTTGTAAGAAGAAATGTGCGTAAAATATTTCCTATTTTATGGTAAAGCTCTGTTAAAACGATGTAACACTCCTGGAATAAGATTGTATTACTTGACACTAGTCAAATTCATTGATAGAGACATGGAGGTTTCCGGTGGATCCTCCATATTTTGTAAATATTTGTATTCCAAGAAAATTGTTTTATAAATAAATTTGAACAAATATGTGTATTTTGTTTTCCATTGTGAACTATATTACTACTGTTTGATTTTATTCAAGAATTCTATGCCAATAATAAACATAAATGCACTGTATGGATAAGCATTGGCAAGGTGAAGAATGAATGTGCAGTAAGATTTAATATTAGTCTACAGTTCAATATATATAGGATCAAAATGGAAAATATAATTTCGTTGCCATTAAATTCTGGAATGATAACGTCATCTGGAGGTCGCGGTAACCCTCCAGTTTAAGCGGTAGTTGAGTAGACTGCTTGCCTGCTGAACTGGAGACCGGGAGTTCAAGGCCCGGTGACGACTCTGGACATCCCTGGCTAAACCCACCGGTACCAGATCTTCCTGGAAAACTATAGGCTGCAATGGAAACGAAACTTCCCCCATTCCCTTGTTTGTTAATTTACACATGTCCTTGATCTTAGTACGAGTGAGCTCTGCCCTCACCTATCAAGCCGACAAAGCCTCAGTACAGAAGACTGGTGGAAAAATATTTCAACATTTTCTGCCGAATAGAAACTATATTTTTCGAAAGTAACTAATATATATTTTTTAAAGTCAATATACTATCATTTGAAATGGTATTTCATATTCCGGTAGGCAACCCAGAGAGTAGGGAGAGATGAAAATATATGAAACAACATGTGAATTCTATCGATGTTGAATGTGCCTCAAGTACTTTTTACAAGTACAAGGATTTTTTTCTGATAATTAACCTTGCTCTTTTATTCTATTTTTATTTTTCTGGTGATCTTTTACACACTTTCAAGCGTTTATATTTAAATACTTATTCATAGCTTCTTTAATTTGTATCCTATGCCATTTTTTTCAGTTACTATTATTATTTTTAATTTTCTGATGGATCAGTTATTTTCATATAATTATTTTAATGTCACATTTAATTATTTTTTTGTTGTCTGCTTAGACTCTTCTAATCGGTTAAATACCCGTCCCTAAAATCATGCTTTATTTCCTTTATCGAAGCCGGATTACCTTGTCTTGCCACCCAACCTACTAATTCTATTCTAAATATTAACTTCGATGTAACCGTTTTAAAAATATGTTAACTATGAGACAAATATTGTAGCAAAAGCTGATTACTATTTTATTTATTGTTATTTATGCTACTTATTGGAATGGCATATGCAAATTTATCGGTTATAATTACAATGTGCTTTTTTCTTACTCTAAGCTAGTAATAATTAGTGTAATATCACTTACCTACGGCAGGTACATGCGAATACATCAGTACTATAAGTCTGACGACAACGAAAATTAAAATATGGGCTATGGTAACATATTGAAGAATGAAGTTGAAAACGGAAGAGTAATAAGTGAGACCGGCTTGAATTTAGAAGCAGAAGATCAAAAGGAGTTATCCTTAAACTTTTGCGGTACAGATTAGAAGATCATGCTGCGTATCCTAATAGTTATTGGAATGAACTATTGAACTGGAATACCAGACGATTTATGACTGCTATATTCAGAGAGTTGGCGGCAGAGATAAAATTCAGTTATAGTTTAGTCGGAGAAGAAATATAGATAGTATTAAGTTGGATGAAATCTATGACCATCTATTCAATGTATCAATCTATGATTATCTATTCAATGTATACCATGTGAAGGTTGTTAACGAGATTAAAGAGAATAGAACGAGCGTAAACATACCGGGAGAACCATTAACATGCAGCGGTTTGCAGAAGACTTTCGCCTGCTACAGAGGAATAGGAGGATCTAATGAGAGCGTAAGCCTCCATGGGGAAGGGAATGTGGAAATGAAAGCTGAAGAAAAAAATAAATCAAGCGAAAGTAATGGTCTGCAGCCTAAGTAAGAGAAGGTGTTAATCAAGACTAGGAGAGAATAAAATTATTCATGTGAAGGAGTTTTGACACTTAACTAGCAAGATCACTCGAAGCAAGATGAAGGTAATGCGCCGAAGATCTCAATCAAATGTGGAATTATTAAAAGTAGCAACTACCCACTGCAAATAATGTTAGCCGGAGAATGAGGAAGGGTTTTAAGTAGGACATACCATATGTTGCATACTTGCGCATTAGTGCATGTAATTGCATAAGTGAGACATGGATAATGACACGTTAAGAGAAAAAAATCGAAACAATAGAAATGTGGTGCCACTGAAGTAATTTAAAAATTAAATTGATATAACCAAACAATAAATCAATCAATCAGTACTCCAAGAAAAGAGAAAATTATGGAATACAGTTGCTCGGAGATACAACAGCCTTCAAACCTTAGGTCTATTTGTTAGGTGAGGTAGATAGAGCTTACCAAGTACTAAGCCCAAAGGCTTATGAAAATTGACACATCAGAGAAGGAGGGACCATTTGTTTTTTCTATGCCGCCTGTTGTATCCCACGTTGGTAAGGTACCCAGAATATCACTCATTTTTTGTTATATCATGGAGATGTCAACGTGCCTTGGACCGGGGTCCCCCGTTTTGTAGACAAAAGCCCCACCTGACTGGACTACCACTACCTCTTTACTATAGGGAGGGGAATGTAATGGAACACATGCTAAGGCTTAACAGTTTGATTAATGATTACATTGGAAGAGGCCCTAGGAGGGAAAAAATTATAGAGATCATGTCAAATATGGTAGAAGGAGTTACTGGAGAGAATTAGTCCTAATAACTGCAAATATAAGCATGAAGAGATTCCAAGTGACAGGATGGATTGAAGGAATAATACTTCTGACCTTTTTTTGATGGTGATGACTCCTCAAATGTTTCAAACGAATTTGAACGAGACGTATGTGGTGACTATTCCATGTTCTTTTAATAATAGAGGTAGTTTAATAATTTTTCTTGAGATTTGTATCGGTAGACCAATTAGGGGGTATTTTGAAACATGAAATGGAAAGTTTTTAAGTGAAAAACAAGGATGTCATGAAGAAATTTTCAGATTTCATGGTTGAACCTGCAAAACAAATGTCAACAGGATAACCATTTTTGATTCTTCGTTACGATGACATAAGTCGAACGTTACAATATTAACTTAAATTACGGTAGTTAACGTACCAAAACAGTCAAGGTGTATGATGAAGTATTTGTGTAATGATTTTGTGGATGTAACACGTTCAGCAGAAAGTTGAGTATGTGTCACATAAGTTTAAAGGAGCCCACAAAAGTGGCGTTATTACGGAAATCATATGGCAACCTAGATTATATCATACTAAAATAAATACTCCTCGTAGAGTACCTTACCTTTTTTTACAACAAGACATAATTCAAATCTCCAGAAGAAAAGCATGACATTAGGCGTTAGCGGACTAGTTAAACGAAAGGTATAATCCTGAGCGACTAATTTGACGATTAACACAAAGCGTTTCAATTCTACTAGAGGAAGCTTTAGGTCAATAAATATTTTTTTTTAGTCTCTGGAAAAGGACTAATCAGAAAATAAAAGTAATTTTGTAATACGCGACTCATTCCTAAGTGTCTTCACTCCTAGCAAAACGGACATATATATACTCCCCCCCCTCCCCGCACTTCTTGAAGCTTATGTTCAAACCTATATCTTCTCTTGTGACACTGAAACAGTTGAAAATATCAAACCCAATGAAGTTCCCGGGCCTGTGTGGTAGCATCCAAAATTTCTCCCTACCTGGAGACAGTTTTTAACATAGAAAATGACTACTAGGATTGGAAAATGAATAATTTTGATTTCGCAAATTGACTTCATACAGGGGATAGAGTATTTCCCTACTCTGCTATTAGAAATACTACGGTACTTTTGGTCAATCCTCTTAATACCGGGAGTGTAGTTTCACTCTGTCCATCCTTCCATGACAACATTTGATGGATGGCAAGCGTGAAATAATAAGGGAGGCTCTAAAGTGATTTCAATTCCTGGAATCACCAAGGGCGATGGACACTTTCCGGAGTCCAGTCTCACCGCTCCCAGACGTTGAATTGCACGCGCCACGGAACTGCCACAGCACCTGGATCGAGATTAAAATGCTCACCGCTCCGTTTTTGCTCCGGATTCCTGAGGTGTGCGGAGAATCAATGTGAAACGGTCAGTTTGGCTGACGTAACGTCTCTTTTTGAACGGTTAAACTCATCCGTCCAATTTTTTTTTACATTCTTTTCCTTGCTCGAACCTTTTTTTTGACGTCCTCACTCGGAGGAGAAACTATACGATTGGGAAAGCACCGATCTATTTTTTCGGGTGTCGGGTAAAAGGCGGCTGTCGGCGGCAACATTTAAGGGCGTTTGTAGACGCCTTTGAAAAGGAGAGCCGGATAAAGAACTCCCTATTCTCAACCTGCCAACACCGTGGCTACTTTTTTGCCTGTGTGAGAATCGATTAAAACTTTTGCTTTGTGCGATTTCCCAGAAGTATGGTTTCTATGAAATCCTTAGGGTCATCGGTTCTTAACTTAGACTTACTTCAAGACAGTCTTTATGACGTCGTAAAAAAGTTTTCTCAGTGACTTGAAGTGCATAATTTTTATGATCATTTGACATAGACCACATACGACAAAAAAAAGGTCACGTCAGTTCCTACAGTATGATATTTTTTTTGTGAAGCATAATATAAATTATTTAACCATTTAAAAACTAACAAATATATTAGTTTTATTTAATTTAATAATCAATCCTTCATTTTTTCCGATTTTTTTGGCGAAAGTCCGTTTTGTTTGACCACGCGATTTTTGTTGTAGAGAAAAGTTTTAGGAAAGTAATGATGTAGCTACACGTTTACATTAAAATACCATGAGATTTCTACGACGCTTTTAACAAAATGTATAGCAAGTAAATGGAATGCATGAAATATGTAGCAATCAAGGAAGGCTCTTTCTTCAACTATTAGGGTTATTCAATTTTTCAAGCGCTTCGTCTCGGTTTTAAAACCTCAACTAAGCGCTTCTCAAAAGAGAAGCGCTGAGTTGACGGAAAGTTTAACCATAGATTTTTAGTTCAAAATACAAAATGTAGAACCTGGAATGTATTTTTAACAGTATGGGTGATAAAAGCAGTAATGTTACGTTAATTAATTTACAATCAATAAATCCTGTTAATTCTTTTTCTCTATTCTCAACCTAAAAAAATGATTGAATTAGAAAATTTGTGGTTCGAATATATACGTATATGTATCCTGAGCTACCATAAGTGAGGAATATAAAATTGGTGCGAGCTAAATTGCTCAGGTTTGGCAGGGAGTTTTATCAATCAAATTTAAAAAGGTTTTGACGAGAAGAAAACAAATAATGGGATTCATTCCGGGTTTGGTTAAAACGCCATGGGCAACAACTACGGTAAGTAAACGTTCTAGATGGAAGACAAGAAGGAATTTCGAGAAAAAAGGCATACAATAATCTGCTGGAAAAAGAAATAGATTAACTGATTGTTTATCATAAGAATTCTATTTCCGATTAAAAACCGTAACTGCAACAACGGTTCCAAATTTCTCCGATGTTTATTCCCAGTTTTATACCATATGCCGTAATCGAGTTAAAACATCAGATGGCCGAAAGAATAATACTTCGATAGAGCTAACTCTATTACGAATATTATAGATATTGAGATATGACGGCTAGTGATAACCTAATAGGAAATGATCCTAATATTTAGGAACCCCAGATATGTATGGCGCTGCTTGAGACAGATAAGGAAGATGAGGGAGAGCAGCGGAGCGGATTCCCGAGTGAGCTGGCCTTGCCACACCGTATTCGGAGGATTAACCACTGCGCTATGGCCGAGGCGACGCAGAACGGCCCAAAGTCAAAGGGGAAGGCGAGAGTGACAGGGCTCCTCTTCTCCAAGGACAAGCCGGCTTCACAGCCGGTGCAATCCGCGGCGAGGAGGGAGCGGATCAACGGTCCCTCTAGGGACCAGGAGACGACGCCGAAGGAGACGACGCCGGAGGGAGCATCATCGGGCCACGTGGCTTCCGGTCCTTCACAGGACCAGAAGTCGAGACCGTCCGAC
>WURS02000013.1:10588638-10598774 GCA_011762765.2 Rhinocypha anisoptera | reverse complement strand
GGGGGGGGGGGGGGGGGGGGGGGGGTGGGGGGGGGGGGGAGGGGGGGGGGGGGGGGGGGGGGGGGGGGGGGGGGGGGATGGACATATGCATGCATATGAAGAGGGAAGGGGAGAGAGGGAAAGCATGCACACACACGAAATTTCTCCGCACGCCTTACTCTCTCTCGTCCCTCTCCTCGTCCAGCTTCAATCTTCGTCGTCACTTTCCTCAGGGGCTCCCAAAGTGCGGCTGTCTTGGCGAATCCCAAGAGAAAATCACCGGTGAAACTTGGGAGGTCACAGAGTATGCATTACGGATGTGAAAACTTCCGTGCGTAAAGTTCGTTCAAATGACGGAAAATACAAATAAAATTACGACCTACTTGCTAGAGTAACCAATTTAAAAATCTCGAAACAATCTTCTCGACCGCCGTTGTCAGCCGGGTTAGACTTGTGGGCAGAGTGTTCGCCTGCTAACCTAAAGGTTGCGGGTTCGAATCCAGCTTCGGGCATGGGTGTTTTTAAAACTCTAATTTTTCGAAAAGTTAAATGTAAGAGAGGAAAATGAGGTTCAAATTTCGCCTGATTGATAAAGGCAACATTATTATCACTGCGCACACCGCTAAGATTTTCAGTTTCTCTTTATCCCATGCTTAGGGAAAAATGTCACTTTCACTCTATCTCTCTACCTGTAATATTGTATTTATGACAAGGGTTAGGTAGAAGAAGGACTGACTATGTACCATATATGGCCCCAATCTCGCTAACCTCGTCAATAATGTCTTATTATTATTATTTAAGAAACCACGAGTTCGTCCTACAATGGCTGTTTGACTGAGATGATCTCGAATTCTTAAGGTAAGGTCCTAGCGTTGCAGGTGCCCAAAGCTTATTTCTTATTGGTGGTTTCAGACGTAACTTAGTGAAATCCTTCCATATTGGAAATTAAAGAATAGCTCTGTTTTTCCACAGTCTTTCATTTTAAAATTTTTTAAACAACCCGGGTTCCTACATATACCTATCTAAAAAATTAAATGTCAAAACCCGGGTTGTTTTAAAATAAAAAAAATGGAATAAAAATTTTTTTCTTTCATTTAAAAGTGATTTTTAATTTAAATAAAAGTAAATTGCGCCACAGGGAGCCTAATCTCGCACGAGGTGGTCACTACTCTTTTACACCGGACGCAAGACACTAAAAGCATGTACACATCTACTGAAGCTTGAGGCTTGAATTCATTAAACGCCGTGTAATAAAATCTTTTTTTAGTGAAACTAGTAATCAGAAAAAGCCATATCCTCATGATTGGAGCCATCTGAAATCTATATCAAGTTGCTTCTTTAGCTTTCTGGGTCATTCCGTTTTTCATGTAGCTATTCTTCACAACTATGTGAGAACCTAAGAACCATGACTTTAAGCAAGTTTTTTTTGTGATCCACGTAATTGACTTTCACATTAAAAATCATATTTAAAGCGCACGGGTACTTGGATAAGAATGTGTGTGAGAATATTTATTATATATAAGAGGGACATACATACATAACCTTGTATACCCTAAAGAAACAAAAACAGAAAAATACAGCAAGATTATTGTACTACTGCTCCAAGGGATTCGAGAGATCGCATTTTAATTATTAGGACCCTTCTGTAGACATCCCTGAATTATCCGTTCTCCGGAAACACATATAAATATATTTTAAACACTATAAAACATCTGTAATTTGTCGTATTGCTGGCAATACGGAGGGAGTAATCAGATCACGTCATTTCAATGAGACACGAATAAATCGCTTTAAACGCTGACAAGCGCAAGTATTACGTACTTCCTCCACATGACTAGATATAATTTGTGACAACCAAATCTAGGCCATAAACCCAACTACTTTTATCTAAGAGACTTTCTGCTATCTAATACTACTTGACCTAGTACTACTTGAATATTAAATAAAGGAGCTATCAGTAGATCGGTTCTTTTTCCATTTACTCCGGTTGTGACGTAGATCCAGATGATGATTTCCTACTGCCTCTCACTCGAAAGTCTTCAAAATATCTAAATTATCACATAATCATATATAAGTACTTGAGAATAATGCGATTATTTGTTGTAGCAATTGATTAAAAAACTATGCATATTAATTGAATTGAACAATTAATTTCGATCTAATTGTCTTAGATACATAAACATCTGAGAATAGAATAACGAACTGTAAAGTCATGGCGTATTTATTTTTAAAACCAAAACAATATTTTATCCTGGAAACAATAAAAATATATAGCACCTATCATTTAGCTATTTTTTCATTTTTCATAATGATGCTTTTTTTCTGGCACGATGTTGATTTTACCCTCAATTTCAACTATGAAGAAATAATGCACTTCTTAATCTAACCTGTTACCATTTCCTAGTAAGGTCAGTTTCATGGCGTCATTGGTCCCAAATTAAAACAAACTTGATAAATACAATGAATACGGTACACTGAAATACCGTTTTAAAACTCGATAAAAATACCTCTTAATCTTCCATGTTCACGTTTCTCTTCTGAACATAATATTTTATTAAATGAATTATATTCTTTTTCATTAACGGTAGCGTTAATACGACGAAAAAATTTACTGATTTTATAAATATATTGTGTCAAATATATCCCCTTGATGCGTGAAACTAAGGGTTCAAAAGTTTCAGAAACTCGGTAAGAAGTTTTAGTTTTGGAAAATCTACATCTAATCATTACAATTGAAGGCCGGGAAGAGATCCTACTCTTGGGATAATGAAAGCAGAATGGCTTGAAAACTTTCACCTCAGAGACTTCTAATTTCTATATGGAAAGATAAGATATTTCTAAGATATATTCTAATGGGTAGTATAGTATAATTAAATTGGGTATCAAAATCATCATATTATTCAAATAATTATTTAAAATAATGACCAGGAGTTTAAATTTATGACTCAAGTACCGTTAGTTGTGATTAACTTATTGATTAACCTATTTTAAGTAATGTTAACGATCGGCAAAAATATGTAGAAATTAGAAAAAATCGTAAAAATATTAGTAGCGTATTTGCATGTTAAAATTTTTTATAAAATATTTTTTACATCAGGTTTTCTAATTAATAAATGTTACCAGAGTGAATCCTACAAAAAAATTATTTTAAATTTTAAAAACACGATTGTGTCAGAAAGTTAAATTAACCGCATATCCCACGTGTAGGTAACTCAGGGAAATTTGCAACGCCTTTTCAGGGAAAGATAACTACATAGTATGCGCTTATTTCTTCCTATAACGTCTTGAGGGAACATAACACGCCCCGCTAAATGATCAAAGATGATTCACATCGTTGCGATGCAGTGACGATAATAGAACGGGAACATTCATTATACCTCTGTACTGCAATCGACATACAAGTAATGAGCTTTTTGTTTACATAGTATTTTTATTTTATAACATAATTTTCTCTTACCAAACTAAACGTCCACGAATGGAAATTTCTATGCTATAATTACACATTTCTGCCGTTTTTATCCTGAGGGTTGGTGTCCAATTATCACCAGAAAAAGATTTGGCATAGATGTGAATTTCTAGATTCTGGATAAACAAATTAGAAGATAGAATATTGTGCTGTAATTTCTATTTCGCCATACCCTGAAAAATTAACCATAAACACCTTAACACTGTCTGCAGATATCACCCTCTAGATTCTAATTTTTAGAGAAAGTAGCCAGATATCATCACACCTTTGCTATGCAACCCTCAGGTAAGGAAAATTTCTGAAAAAACTTTTGAAAATATATTTTAAGTTGGATAGTTACTTGCCATAGAGGTTTTACGATCAATACCTTTGTGACTTATTTCTAAGAAAACTACAAGAAATTTACAATGTGTGAAAAATTTGTCTGGTGAGATTTTTTTTATTGTTTCCTTGCGATATTTATTACCGACGCATAAGGACTTTATCATAGTTATTATTTTTGTGCGTGAATATTTTCGCAATTGGAGAATTTCCGAGTTCATTCCTGTGAATCATTAATCCCAAAAACTAAAAAAAAACACCCGTGACCCTTCTACTATACTGGGACACGAGGATTGAGCGGGTTGAGGAAAAAACTATTGTAAAATTGATTCTTAATTTTATTTTCGAGCTGAGAGTAAGTCTAGCTATGAATTATAAAGCAAGAATTTAGGATTTGGAATAACCCTTTGGAGAGAAACTGATTTGATATTTCCTATTATTATTTTAATGTTTAATTTTAACATTAATCTAAATTTTCATTTAGATTTTTTTGAATTGACCAGAATTATCTAAAAAAGGTATAAATTTATAGCATAAGTAAATATTCACGTTTATCCTTTCATTTATATTTTAAATTCCGTGTGCATAGTTAAAAATAGTAATCTGATATTGATCTACGTCGACATAATACCTTACCAGCCACCACGTACGGAAGGGTGTCATATTTTGTAACTGTAAGATATTCAGGCCTACGAAGGTTATATTTTTTCAAACGACAATGTTGTTACATGTTTCTTAAATATTTTCTAAATTGTGAACCGCAGATAGAAAAATATCGTGGCTCACGGAAAATGATCATAAAATGCATAGGATAAAATGATATGTCATCAACCCTCTAATGGTTGATTTTTCATAATCAATCGTTTAGGTCAGGGGTGTCAAACTGAATGCGTCCCCGAAGGTAATTTTTTATGGACCACGATTTTCTGAAATAACATGAAAATAGAAAAAATTGTTATAAAGAAAACAGCGCTCCTATTCCTATTTCTGAATCCTCACTTCAGAATATAAATTTAACAGTATTTGTAAATGTGATGTGGCCCATGCGAATCTTGCCTGTTACACAAAATGACCCGTGTTTTAATTGAGTTTGACAACCCTGGTTTAGGTGATGAGTCTCGGTATTTATATCCCCAATGTTAGGTGACAGCAAAATATTCAACATCTATTAGTGACAAAAGAATTGTATAAAATTGTTTGGTAAGATTAGTCAATAGTTAAAAGAGAAAAAGGTGAATAATTTACACGGCAGAATCCAACAGGCCAATAATCGGATTTCCTGTAAAAAAGAACTAATCATGTCGATGAAAGTGAATACACAGGCAAGTTTATTTTACAATCAATGATCTCCATCGACTCACACAATATGATCTTGGGAAATTCGGGAAGGCACTTTAAACAAGTGTATTCGGAAAAATAATACAAATAAATCATAATCACATGGGTACAAAATACATGAATTCAAAACTGTCAAATATGCAATATGAATTTAGCGAAATAAATATGAGATCACAGAACAATTTTCTATTAATTTTATTCGTGCGATAAAAGTCATTATAGGCACCAACCAAACATTTTAAATCCTCTTCGTCTTATACATAGTGATAGGGAAATCCTAAGAGTGTAGTTCTGAAGAAAAATGAGTTAGGTCATTTTAAGAATTAATGAATCATGTCTAAATATTAAAAATATGTGTATTGGGTGCTTACATATTTTACATATTCATTCACATGTTGTATTTCATGTTTGGATGTTTTAGTGTTAAAATTAATTGCAATAATATATTTGGATGTACAACTGTTGGAGCAGAAAAACATTTTAAAAATAACTCTATGAGTAAATGAACTAGTCAATAATCACTTCAAAGAGACACAGTGATAAAATACACCAGAATGTTTAAAATAGAAAATACACTAACTTAAAATAAATTTAAGGGAATATTACAATTAATGTACACTTATAAGCCTGCTCCTATCACCATGCAAGATGCGGCATTTTGAGGCTGGTGACTCCTGGCGCACAAATTAGCTTTAAAGATTAAAGAGAGTTTCACCAAAGGAACTATTACTTTGATTTAACAAACGTCTTTTCTTTTATAAGTTGTAAGCAGTATGAGTAAGATTAATTAGTTCATTTCATAACTTATGGAAATTCTAAATGAAAGTACTTAGAATTTAAAGAGAGGGTAGTTTTTTTTCGTCTTTTGTGTAGTGAAACATTCTAATTTGGTATACATAGCACCAATATCAGGCCCATTGAAACCCATGAAAATGCACAGCCACAAAAGTTAAACATAAGGAAAGCCTCTAATAGCAATATTATACAAAAATTTTCATGAGTCAACTCATGCACGCATTTACAGTGACATATGCAACTATGCACATTTTATTGATGCGATTTTTTCATTCTTTCAGTATATTTTATGTATAAAGCAAATACAAAAAATAAATTAACTAATTATAATTCGATGATTATGAACATGCTGGGATGAATAATCAGTAGAAGAAATATCATTAATTCATGTAGAATGGTATTTATATGAATTGCGAAATTTGATCTCATATAATGTGACTTAAAACCATTTACATTACGTTTTTTAAATAATGATGCATCAAATTATCCTGTAATTTACACCTTTAGTACCTTTATGGTTCATTTAAATTAAATTTAATGAATTTGAAGTCATAAACAGAGAAACTTATGCAGTAAATAATGAAAAAAATAAAAATAAATTAATTAAATCCCTTTTAAAAAGTAGAAATTATAATTAATTTGAATAAATCAAAAGGTATGGAGAAGAGACTGAAATAACTATCAAAAACCTTGAATTGTAATGAATGAATGGCGGCGGCATAAATAAAACACTAAGCAATCATGCAAAAATAAAAAAAGTTCGTTGAAATAAGTCCGATGAGAGTGATACATCTATGTCATTTTTCAAAGAAATTGTGACACGATTGAAAACAGAGAGATTCATTGTCTAAATATAAAAAACGAATATTATATTTTAGGAGAAATATATTGGCCTTTGTAAACTATTTTCCGGAAAGTCGTTTCCGTTATAAATTTTCTCATTGAACCGCATTTCAATAGCGGAAAAATCCGCTAAGTTAACCATTATTTCAATCATTTTTACATTAAAGTGTGACGGCCCATGCATCTACTGATGTTACTCACTGTTTTTCTCACTAAAATGCGTCAATTGACAGATATTTCTAGCAAAGCAAAGAATGGTATTAAAATATAATTACCTATAGAGAAAAGTAAGTTTTTGTTTTCATGACAAGCGACCTAATTCCACATGATAGATGCAAACACCTGCTGATGGGGGATTGCATATTTTTAAGAAGAAAATTTTACAAGGCGCTGAAAAGTAAATCATAACATTGTGCCATAAGAAAAGAAGGAACATTGCCGCATCGTTTTGACGATGGGTCAATTAGTAACATTCCTTTTCAGATGATCTGCCCTGTTACATCTCCCGTCCGTTGAATTTTCCATCCAAAAACAATAAATTCAGGTCATTTAACGGAGCATCTTATAATTCGTTCACAATCATTTATAATTTTAATATTTTTAAAATAAAACTATCAATCTTTATTCAAAAGAATAAATTGATTGTTTGGCTTTAGACCCCAGAAATTCACTCTTCTCTTTTATGGGGGTGTTGGAGACAAAAACTGCAACCTATCACATGCAAAACGTCAGTCTAACGACAAAGTTTTTTTTTATGAAAGAGGGGTCAATTTTTTCGTATCATGTGTGGATGAATTTCACAAATATGATGTGCTCTACCATTCCCGTGCACCAGCATTGCTTCCGCATGATTTACACGTCTATGGTTTTTCATTACCGGCGCCATTTTGCACAGCCATTCAGCTGCTTTGCCGGAAACTACAACTGGGTGTTTTGCCCCTTAGATTATCATCGTCTCCGGGGAACTGTGCTCTCACTGGAGTTTCTGTGAAATTCACATCACCATTGTTCTGCACACCCGACGTCAGTGAGTGCATCCCATTGACTTACTCAGCGACAAGTGTTGATCGCACGGCGGGCTATACATGTGTTGCAAGTGACCTCACAGCACCACCGAAAACGGCAATCACAGTTGGTCTTCTCCTTGACAGTGCGGGTGTCGAACCCACGACCGCAACAAAGTAGTTCGCAACCTTCGACACCCAAGGAAGTGCTATTGCACACTCGCCCCACTGTCCCCAAGGAGCCTGTGCGACGATTAGGACTAGAAGGAAGAAAGAAGAAGAGAAAATACATTTTAATGTAATATTTTTGCGTGACACCGGCATTGAATTGCATTACCCGTACTTGAGTAGTTTCCAACCCCTCCATTCCACTTATTCGTTTTTAATTATTTTGAGAGGTACGCCATCCACATTACTTTACTTCAATCAACATACACTCCACTGAGAATACTCCACTCCACTCGATAATGAAACCCTCCTTCGAAATCACCTCATTAATATCGCACACAAAATTGCACCCTTAAATTCCTTTTCATCCAGTACCATTCATTTATCAAGAAAAATAAAGCATTTTATGGGCACAAAATATTGAAATATTACTTGAATTAATTGTCGTGGATCCAGACATGTAAATGACTGATATTATTTTTCAAAGCTTCACAATTTTCTTCCAACAAGGATTTTAATGTTTAAATGCCTGTCATTGATTGACCAAAAGTTCAAAAGCAGTTACATTCAAGGGAAAGAGATACTCTTATTGAGCTCAAGAATTAAAATGTGTATAACTAAGCATTTACGAGTATCATGCAAGAAAGCAATATTGTGGATTGTTCATTTTCCTTCTTCAATTAGAGCACGATTTTTAAAAATGAAAAAAGGAAAGACAGTATCAAATTTTTAGTCCCAAAAATGTTTTCCTATAAGAAATAAAGTAGCCAGACTTTGAGGCCTATTGAAACAAGAAATTTTTATGATTAGACATCGAAGTTACTTTAAAAAACTATTGGCAATAAAATCTCTGTAATTTGGTTGTTTCTTCCTTCATTATCTTACATTAAAATGGAGCTAAGGCGTTCGTTACAAGATTTATTGAGTCTTTATTGACTAACACAGGATGGTTAAATATAATTGCTAAGAGCGCTCAATGTTATTTCACTGTAAGGGTTGAGAATCCGAAAATTCTTATTTTGAAATCTATGCAACTCACGGTTTAAAAAAAGACACAAATGAAAAACTGAAGGAAATATTTATTAAATCAACCAAACTAAACTGAAAACGGGAAAATCGGGGAAAATCGGGAAAATCGAGATACTGTTTACATTGTCTCGTATTCGATTCTGATTAAAACTGTGTACACGCTTGGTAAACCTAAGTGGTACGACTTTATGCCTATCACATCATTAATTCATGAGAAAACGGGTACGTATAATAAATCCATGAGAAAACGGGTACGTAAGTACCCGTTTTCTCATGGATTAATGATTTTTTAAGCGTTTGTACTCGCAGGATAAATACGTAGTATGTATGCAGGACACGTCATGGGGCGATCCGCTTCTTACTCGTAGGGTGAGTAATAGGATTCTTCTTAAATGCCAATTGTTTACTGAAAGTTCGACAACCATTTGAATCCTCATAACTGACTAACTTTTGGGTTAGGTAATTTCAACAGTGTTTTTTTCCTAAAATTCAATCTAATTACAGACATATTACCCTATATTACACCAAAATAATGTTGGAAAAGGACGTAATAGGAAGGAATCCGTTATCCCCCATTGGGGCTATAAGCAGAGCAAAAAATTTCTAGTTAATCAGGTGATTTGTAATATGACATTTCAATATTACATTTTGGTATTGATGACTTTCTTACATAACTAAGACTGGTACCCTCGATCTCCGATGATGGATAAGGTTAAACTTTTTATTTAATTTTATTATTTAGAATTATTAATCAGAGTTGACTATAGGTTAATTCACAGTTTATATTTACTGTGGATATTCTACGCAGGTCACTTTTCCGAAGATGTTAAAGATCGGATCACAATACGGACATTTGTCTTGTCTCATTTGTCAAATGCCATTTTTTTCCTCATATGGTTTGACATCAAAGTATTTATGGTTGCAAGCGTGAAAATTATAATTAGTATAGATAGTCTACATATTATATAGTTATTTCGTTTGCATCTTACGTATCATTACATTGAAAACATTTACCTCGCATGAATTGAATATGAACTGTTACTGAATTTTTACATTTTATATTTTACGTAACTAATTGCTTGCACGGTGAGAAATATTGAATTTGTGAATGTGGGAACAGAACTTGCGAATCCCATGGAGATTTAATTTAAATTAAAGGAAACTCTGGATCAGGTGACCGCATTTTAATATTC
>WURS02000013.1:10570847-10588538 GCA_011762765.2 Rhinocypha anisoptera | reverse complement strand
CTCCGGACACCTCCAGCTAAACCTAAGCTGAGTGATTTTTCGGGTACCATATCTTCGTGGGAAACCACAGGCGGCACAGGGAAAGTAACTGGCCCCTCTACCCTGATGTGTGAATATCCACACGCCGTAGGCTTAGTACCTCACTTAACACACCAACCTTCGGGTTGTATACTGTGGTTAATCATTTCCAATGCGATGTTTTTGCGTTGAATGGATGGAACGGTAGAATGGATACCTAGGGACTGGGGAGGAGAAGATAGGGTTCATTTCAACCAGTGTTGCATGGTTGCTCGCGACAATATTTACATATAATTTTCATTTGTCGTTTGTATTTTATATAAAACGATAATATTTGTAAGTAGTTGATAGGTAAGTTGATCACTGTGGTATATATATGGCTTAATATTCCTTAAAGATTACTAGATTTTATAGTAACATGTCTAGGAGGTTGATCTATCAACCTTTAAAATATAGACGCCTTTGTGTTAATTTTTCCTTTTACTACTATCAGCAAAAGAATTAACTATTATAATACATACGCGAAGCAAGGAAATTTTTACCATCAAGGTCTTCCACATTTTTCATAGTATCATTAATTAACTTTCGACAATCACAATACAATGTTTGTTGCCCTGTTCCAAACTGAATTAGGTAAGAACATTATAATATAAATGCCTAGATTTCATAGAAGTTATAAAAATACCCTTTGTACATTCTGTTAAATTATCTTTTGGTTAATTGATTTCGAAGTTTCAGTTGGATGGCGGTCATAAGGAAAAACCACAGTTATGTGTGGATTAATAAACATTCAGTTGGATTTCTCTAAATATTTTTCGTGCCAGTTTGACATTTTAGAACTGAATATCTTTTTGAAACCCTGAACATATTCACCCTCATAACATCATAAACCTGTACATAGTTAAATCAACTAATCAAGTTATTCTATCTGTAAGTTGGTTTATGTTATGATCCACTACTAAAAATGGTCTCTTCTTCCAATTACCGAGAATTTTTTAATCATTAATTAACGTCTGGATCAACAGTCACAAGTTGTATTCTACATACCATCTGATATGCCTATACCATTCTTCCCTCTGCCTCAATTTTCCAACATTCTACTGTTAAAAATCTCTTCAACAATCTATCAAATTTTAATAGTTTTCTCATCCTTAGTTGTCGTCAGGGACGCAGGGGAGGCCAGCCCTGCCTAGAATGGAAGCTGGTGACGCCCATGGCGCTCATCCAATTACAGTAACAAGTTCTTTATCTCCAACTAATGTACCTGTAATTGATTCATCAATGTCTTTGGCTGACTAGCTAGCCTAAACTTTGCCATGCTAAAATATGGTTGAATCAATATGAAAGAATATGGTCCCACAAAGACGTCTACTTTGGTTTCCAACCTTCTCACGCCTTTCACATAAGATATATCAATTCCTCTGAATTCACTCAATAAGAAAGGGTGATGGCGGACAGTTCTGTTGTACTGCTCTCCAAAACACCCCTATTAATCCCGATTCTCAGGCCATTATTCTTGCTGACCGACTATATAATTAATATATCGCTTCTTCTGCCTATCTATGGTAATTCTTTCCGACACTTTCTTTCCTTTACCAAAACTGTTGAAAGATTTCTCTAAACACAAAAAGAAATAAATTTTTTGGATCAATAGAACTACATTATTAAATCCTCAATACTTAGATGTCTTCTTCTATAAAATGGCGCCAAAGGTAATTAGTATCATACCATCGAGCATAAAATTGTGCCTGCAGAATAAAGCGACAACGCTAATTAAGACGGTCATCTACCCTGCCCTTTAAGGAATAAAAGTAAAGGAAATGCAAAACCTTTAACCAAGAAGTTAAATTTTAATTTCAATGTGGGCCATGATGTTGAATACTTCAACTTTCAATGAAAAAGTAAGCAAAAATAAAAGGTAGAATCAATCAATGTTAATGCATGAATTGGCTTTAAAAATAATCCCCGGTAAATATTTCTTCCATTTATAACCCTGAAATTTGACTTGTTAACTGTCTTGGAGTGCCTGACTCTCCTCTTAGAACATTTAGGCTTTAACAGTTTATTTTTCAGTCAGATTTTTGTCTTTTTTATCCAAGGATTTCCATTCTTCTGTTGCCTAAGATGGTTAATTGTCTCTTTCTCAAATTCGAATAATAATTCAATTAGCGATTTAATGAATAATCTGGGGCTAATAGAAATAAAAATGTGTGTCATTTTTGCCCAAATAAAACCACCAATTCATCATCTGAATTTAATCGCATCTCCTTTTTAAGAAGAAAATACTTGTTTAAAAATAAATTTATGAGGTGAGAAGATACCTAATCAATCTTCACAAAGCTCCATTGCAGTCAATCATATAATTGACGACTTCCATTTTAAAAATAAAGTGAGTCAATTTTAGCTAGTCCAGTTTGTATCATACAATAATTTATAATTCCATTCGATGCTAAACTCACTATCAGCGCATCAAGTTTAATTAAGGGAATTAATACGTAAAAAATATCTTTCAAAATGTAAACGGGTTAAAATCGAACTTAGGCGAGATATATGTAGTTTATATATTCCAATCGTTCATAACTGGAATTTCTGATTACGTGTCAGAAAGCAAAAAGCCTTTTTCACCAGAATCGAAAACTGTATCTTGAAAACCCAACACCATGGGTTTGTATCTATATTAATTTTTCAAATTTAATTTTTTACTGTGAATAATATATTAAATCATGTTCCTCAACAAAAAATATCATATCGGACACTTCAATTAGGCATGCGCCAATAAAAGACTTATCCCTAATATATCTACAGGAATGGGCAATCAACTGAACTTGGAAAAAACTAAGGAGCAAATAATAATAACAATGTTTTGAGGTTGTGAATGTGCTTTCTTTTAAGATTATTGAAGGAATGATTTTTAGAAATGGTAGAAGAATAGATGAGTGTAGCATTTGGAGATAATTTTTAAAAAATTAACTAAAATTACTTATTACAGTAGAAATAACATTTCTTTTTACATATTGAAAGTTAAATTTTCCTAATCAAGCTTCTTTTGTCTTAATGTGTAAGTAACATTTAAGACATCCATAAATATGACCTTTACCAATAGAAAAAACCATATAGAAAGATTTACTGAAAAGGTCAGTAGTGATTTGTGAAAAATGATCAATTAAATAATGAGATTGATACATGCATATCATATCATTTATGCATATCTATTTTCAAAGACTTACGATACCTAGCATTCGTTTCGCATTTGGTCAAAGTTAAATCACGAAGTATCATGTAAAATAAAGTTTTATGAAACAAATCATTATTCAAAGCATAAGAGTCTAGCATGAATTCATTAAAATTTTTCACTCTGAAATGTCAAGTAAGCTACAGACAGCAGTCCATATCACCCACGATTTCTCATAAAGTACATTAAGGGGATGTGACAGAGGAATTTCTAATAACGGCTGAAGTAAAGGTATCTCCACGCATATTGTCACAAAAGGGGTTGGCAGAGGGCTTGTGTAATTTTGGTAGCAATTAGTTCCACAGCTACCGCATTCAGTATCAAGGTTGGTTTTTTGATTGCTTCCATACCGTAGAGTATTAAACATTTTACTTTGATGTTACTCGAATCATTAAATGTATTGTTTTCACTGCGGTGTCCAGGAAAAAATACGTAATATGAACAGATAATCCAATTTCACTTAATTTTTCATTGAAGATATAATCATAAATATAATTCATGAAGAAATATTACATGAGCCATACGATTTTTTATGCAAGAGGTTACGTGGTGCTTTTGAACGTCCTATGACTGCCATTCCAGAATATTACTGTCGAGTTTTTCTCTCGTATTTAACTATTCTTGTCTGGATTGAGATATTTTTTAGCGATTTATTATTCAGGAATTATTTTCTTCGACCCAAATTCTCAAAAAATCGACGCGCTTCCAAGGTGAAGACGACTAAGGACCCCGCAACCTCAATCTGAATAAACGCCTACCAGGCCGGCGGATACACCTTTCGGAGCAACATAAATGCCACATTCCGCTCATGTTCATTACCCGCAGAAATCCGGCGACTCCTCCGAGTAGACGAGGTCCTGCCGCCCCGGTGGTTTGATGGTGGCGCCCTCAGGCATGAATGCGCGACCGTCGTTGCACGGGATGACCTTGGCGGCGCCGTCAAATGCCTCCTTGAGTCGATCCCCGGCCTCCCGGAACGGAGGCATTTTCCTCCAGCACGTCTTCAAGGTACAGGAACCGGAGAGACCGTGGCACTTGCATTCTGTCTTCATGTGGTTCTTCACAGCCTGAGAAAAAGGAATGATGGCGGATAAAAGTCCGTCTTCTCTAGTTCGAGCAATCACTTTTAAGGAAGGCATGAATCCTACAGTAATCCAAAAAAAAAATTAATATTTTAAACTCGATATGAGCAAAAAAATTGTGCAAAACTTCAGTATCTAGATCCTTACTCACCGATATCGATAACGTTGACAGTTAAGGCAACCCAAAAGTTGATTCCGATAGTTAATGACAGAGCTCAATGCAAACTTGCTGGGTCACAACCTATTGCGGGTCAAATTAGCACATTAAGAGAATTCTTTTCTCTGTTTCAGCAGTAGTCTTTCAAAAAGCACTAAGAGAGTAAGTAAATCTACTAGAATTTTAAACACATATTGCAGGGTGGAAATATATACTGGATGATACCGTTTTAAAATATTTTTCCGATGCATAGAAAGTACGCAATTGGATAAATTTGTGATTGGTTTAATTAAAGAACACGAACTTAAAAATTCTCCTTATTTTTATTTTTGAAGCAGAAAGATTCCAAGACTTTTGAATACTTTTCCAGCCTAACATATTTTATATAAATTAAAATTTTAAAAAACCATTAAAAATGATTTCATCCTTTATAAAATACTTAGATTATCGACGAACAGAGGTTCATTGTAGACCCAATAATTACTTGAAATTGATAGACCACTGCTCACCAAGATAATAAATAGCTTATTTGCATGCATTCGCATTTTAATTGCATTCATGGCAAATTTCACCTATTATATGTGTTTGACTAGATTCGCTTAATGTATTTCGTGGAAAAATTATCTACAGCTAAGTCTTAAGCTTATACGAAGTAATTTTAAGCTTACTCGTAATGAAGTGTTTTATGCAGGTCTTTTTTGTGCTAATGCTACTGAACGGCCGACATGGAGGGGAGTGTGTCATCCACCTAACCAACTAGGACGGATTTTAATTTAATATAAGATATAAATAGGCATACTATTTAGAAAGTTAAATATATTGGCCGATTTATGGATACATAATACCCACTTTTCCCTCTGAAGAAGGAAAACTAGCTTCTTCAGAAGGAAAAGTTGGTATCCACCGAAAATTCAAAATCAAGTGACTGTTTTCTTTTGTTTTGTTTCTCTGGCGTCTGCTCCACAGAGGGTTGTTTTTAAAAATTGTAGCAAGATTATAGAAGTATTCAGAATTCATTAAAATAGGACCTTGGAAACAAGTATTATCTAATCTTTTTTTCCAAAATGATACAGTTTGACCAGCTTGAATACAAAGTCGTAATCATCTTGCGTTTAATATAATGTATCGTAGAGGGACGTGAAAAATTGTGTTTAACATTCATAAAATGTAATTTGAGCAGAAGACGACTTATATAATATGATTAATAAGTACTGGTGATATATTATTTAAGGCTGCTGCCAAAAACATATATATATATTAATGAAAAATACAGACTAATTCTTAAGTAAATAAAAGCTAAAAAAATATAAAATATTGTAAAATTCTGACCCGGCTTCATGTTATGCAAATTCAGAGTTTTCTCACAAGTATCTGTAAAGGTCTCGGTATTGGACAGAATAATTTATGTTTTTATATGACTCTATGTTTCTTGATTATCATATTATATCCTGTGCGTTTTCTTTCCCATTGAGATTTTTCATACGCTTATCTTTTTCACAGAAATAGTAGTTTTGCAACATATAAATAAATATATATATATATACTATAAGTTTTTAAATAATGATACGATAACAACTTATATGCTTTTCAAGTACCAAACAAAGTGAATTTCTTCGGAATCGCAATGAATACTGTAAATACGTGGGGAAGAAATTTAAGCTATTTACAGTGATACAGTTTTAAATAAATGTTGTTTATAATAACGTTAATATTTTGTCATTATATGGTCAAACAAAGTTTATATTTTATGTGAAAATAATATCTTAAAGATAATTTGAAATTCATCTTAACTGTATAGTAAGATTTTATTTGTAAAGCTCTAAAAAGGCCTTGGTTCCTATGATACTTGATTCAGTAACAAACATTTATAAATGGCTCTGGAAATAAACAGGTTGATAGAAGAGATCGATGAAATAGAATTAGAATGAATTTATAATTAAATGCTTCAAGGATATGGTATGTGAGAAGAATGTGCTTTTTCTATTTAAATACAAGATCAGATATTGAATATATACTGTTGCAATAAAGCAGTATTATGCGAAAATTTTCGTGTCAACTGAAAGAAAAAAAATTCTTCATAGATAAAAGACATATATAATCCAAATAATTATCAATATGAATCATTTTCCACGTGGAATTTAAAAATGGATAGTAACATTTTTAAATTAAAAAGCGTAACGCTTAGCAAATGGAGAAAAAATACGTTTACTGTCAACTCATTTTCAGTGAAATATAGGTGTCCATGTAAAAACTTTTGGCTATCAAGCGTATCAAATTTGGTGGATTATATTGCTCACAGAGAGACTTTTGTGAGTAGAGAGTTTGCTATTGTCCAAATATTTGGTATTTAAACATGTCTTCTACAATAAGGTAGTTTTGCTAAGTGAGGGGAGAACACGCTTAGTCCTAAGCCCAACGGTGCAGCGTGTGAAAATTCATACATCAGGGCAGTGAGGTCAGTGGCTTTCCCTGTGCGTCCTGTAGTTTCCCAGGAGGAAGATGTGGTGCCCAGAAATCACTCAGCTTGGGTTTTAGCTGGAGGTGTCTCGAGCCGTCACTCGGTCCCCCTTTCGGAAGCCAAGCCGCTCTCCCACTGGATTACACGACCTCTCTTGATCATATAAGGCTAATATTATATTTAAGAATTCACTATTTTAGAGAAATAGATGAAAGAATAGATATATTTTAGAGAATAACAGATGGCGGAAAGGGCAATTTCTAGCCTTTCCTCGTAATCTAAGAGTAAAATTTTTCAACGAATATAAAATATAGAAAATTATAATATTAGGTTATTTAAATCCAGGTCGTTTAAACTGAATTTTTCCATAACAATTGTTATAATTTTATCAAGATAATAGATAATTTTACCATGTAATTCTCTCTCTTTTCTTTCGTGTATTATCTATGTGCCAAGTCATTTGGTAATACTTTGAAACTCTTTTTGAAAAATTTCCAAACTTTCGATTTCATATCTCATAGTTGTCATTATAAGCTCTTCTAAAGGGAACTTTTGCCACAATAAACGAAATTATCACACAGAAATATTCTCTGAACGTGACATTCTGAATGAAAAAATAATAATAATATTTAGTCATGATTTGTCACAGAAAAATTATGCATGGAATTATATGATTACAGCAGGTATGTAATTCTAAAATGTCGTAGATCGCCACAAACCTTATATTTTCAAGATAGGAATGGGTCCTTCGATCGCAATAAAATGTACAGGTTAAATACTGAAAATGAAATATAATATTTTATAATAAGAGTATAAATTTCATTATAAAATAATTGTAATAACTAATGGTGATGTCTCATAAAATATGAGAAATTAGCAGAGGTAAAAATAGTGATGTATGCAATTTGGAGAAGGAGTTTCTTTGATGAATTATCCATCATTTCCATCTCAATGAGTAAACTTGACCAAAATCTTGACCATCTAATTTGCAAATATTTCGTTATAACTTTATATTTAATGGTTATCCTAACGCAATAATCTCGTATGTTCTTCAGTAGGATGATTATTCTTAATTTTCTGAGTTAAAATATATATAGTGTACAATTCTAAATTAATCCGGTTACATTAAATTCTTCAGATGTATATAATAAAAGATTTATATATTTTAGGAGGTATTTACGGATAATTTTAGAGCATTTAAACATTAGTGGTGAAGTAAATATACCTCCAGGAGGACACCTTATGCAATCGGAATACAATTTTTAGTTCTGAATAAACACATAAGAAATGTTAGGTATTTATATTGTTTACGAGTTAATATAAGTATAACATTGTAGTCAGTCACGAGATATTAAACAAAAATACTGATACAAAGACACTGATCCTGTGGTCCTTAAACTGAAAGAGAGTCCTGGGTTCAAGTCCCGGGATGCCTGTGAACACCACCAGTACAAGCCAAGCTGAGTCATTTTCTGGATACCAAATCTCCGTGGCAACACCGAAGGAGGCATAGGGAAATTAACTAATCACTCTACAATGATGTGTGAATTTTTATACGCCATTGGTGTCACTGCTATGTAAGTTCTATCCTCACCTATAAAATCGACCTTATGGTTGTATATTTAAATAGTATTATTAGTATCAGTTAAAACTTTAAATGTACTAGTATTGAGTAATAATTCAAAAGTAAACTCATATGAACAGTATGTTTTCCTTACTCTGTAGAAAATAATAAATGATTCATATTCATAAGAAAAATAATGCACCACAATTTTTTCCAGTGAGGATGAGTACCAATAATAAAGCCAGAGTGTCTACTACAGCTAAGTCACCAGTAAGATCCAACGCGGAAGTGTAGAATAACTTTTAGTTGTATATTTTCTAAAAACGCAAAAAACCTTCAATAACATATTTCTTACACCTTAAGTAGGTATAAGCTTATAAAAACAGTGATAGATGGTAAGAACATTCCATGAAATAATTGACTGTCGTGAAAGAGTAAAGTGCCAGTTTATTGGAGTTCTCATACTGACATATAGTTTGCATCAAATCAGCAAGAATTTCACATAAAAACTGTCTATGAAAAAATAAGGACTACAAGAATAGGTTCGCATACCGTAGTTTAAAGACTCATTGTGACTCACGTGATTTTATAAATTTAAGGGAAGGAAGTTACAAGTATAACTTAAGAGTTGTCTGTGTGTACGGAAGCGGCGGTATAGCGTTAGGGATCGGTTCCAATTAATTGTTTTATTATCTTTATATTACTACATCTGTTATATTTATTATTGAAATATTATTAAAAACGATATCCCTGACGTTAGCGCGATTACTTATTTAATCGACTAAATAAATGGGAGTTGGGATCCATCTGAAAAGGGCTCGATTCGTGAAATCGAATGGACTCGGGGAAGGACAGCTCGATCCGTTAAAATTTGTTACGGTGAGTCTAAGAGAATTATCGTTATGCTTTCAGAACTCAGTTAGAAGAAGAACTTATAGGAAGACTTATGGATAGATTAAATTCCCTGGAAAACTGAGAGGAGCGTAGTTCGATCGTGAATTTAATACAATCATTCTTAGCCCAACCTACCGAAGGCGGTCTGATCAAATTTTCAGTCAGAGATATAAATGATTAGACAAATAAAATGATTGGACAAACTTAAGAATTATTTTTTCCGACAATAAGGGAAAGTAACCGCTCTAAATTAAATTACACCACTTTTAAAACTTAATTTTCCATAGGAGGGTTAAATTACAATAATTTTATACCTTCACCCCCTACCGCACAACATTAGTCAAACTTGTAGGATAAAACTGTCAATGTAGATGTAGAAAAGTCCAATTTTTAAGCTATAAAAATGTTAAAACCTTGACTTAACAAAATAGTTTTACTAGTCGAAACATATTTTTGAAGGCTCTTTCGAGCTTAAAACTTCCGACAATCATTCCATCCCTATTCTTGTATACCTTTCTTCAGAGGACTGGAGGGCCTGATATTAGTGCTAAACAGTCTTGAAACATCACCATTTGTAAACATCACCATCACCATAAGTGTAAAAATAATTTCTCTATAACAAAACAATTTCATTCAAAGTGACGATAAAGACTCTTCAGCGGGAATTCAAGGAGGCGAAAAGACAACACCCCCTCCTGTTAATTTGCTTACCAGTCGACCAGCGTCATTGTTGTGCAGCATGACGAGGGTTTTAATGTCCCTTCTCCTCCGGTAGGGGGCGTCCATGAACTCCCTCGACTTCCTGTAGCCGTAGTTCACGTTCTCCCCGCACCCGCCCCACTCCCACGTCCCGGTGTCGTCCATGTTGGCCATGGCGCCCGCGACGCCGGGGGTCGAGGCGCCCATCGGCGCCCCCTTCATGACCCCGCCCGGCGGCTTTCCACGACCGGGACCCCCGCGACCTGGCGAGAAAGAGAATGGTGTCACCTCAACCTCTCTCCCATCGATTCATACGACTGTACTTTTCAATTTCTCGCTTGTAAATGGAGAATCCCTATGAAGGCCGTATTCCACTCTATACGATTGCATTCGTTTAGATTGCTTCCAATCGCTCGGACTCACCACGATTGTGGTATAGTGCTACATGTTTGCATTTAAACCACTAAATATTTACGCTCTAACACAAATTATGAAACGAGAATGTCACCTGCAGCCAATCGTACGATTCCAATGACAGGGAAATAGAGAGTTCCCCATTTTCGCAGGGGAAAATCTCAATCCTCCTGTTTCCACTAATTCCAATCTTCAATTATTTGGAGAGAGAGATTGCAATGGTATGTAGCGTAATAAAGGCTTAAGAGATCTCATCACGAGTAGAGTTCATCGAATGAAGAGGAACATAAGAATTGTGTCGTGGTATGGCTATGACAGAAGACTATTTCCCGTTTGGGGTTGGCAGCAGTTATCACACCTTGTATGGAATTTGATATTTTTTCTTTTCAGAGAAACCATTAAATAAATCCATGTGTACTAATATTTTCTAAGTATAAGGTATGAGATAATTCCATTAGAAATGATTATTACATTACTAGGCCTTCGAGCATTATGTATCACATAGAAGCTTCACACATAAAAATATGTTTTTTCGTGATAAATCTAAAGAGAAAATCATTAAAAATTTTTTACTTGCTTAAATGCTCATTAGTGGTTGTGTATACTTTTTTCTCAGATTATCTAGGTTATGATCATGAAAACATTTTCTGAAGGAATAGTTGAAATTTAGTGAAGGCGTTTTTTCCAATAATCATTTGTGATCAATTAGCGGAAACTTTTTCCCAGACGTATAACGAAGGGAACTAACTTACCTCTCGAAGTAGTCTTGTCACAGCCGCACTCGAAGAGATCTCCCATTGTGCACGCCCGTGTGACGGAATACGTGACGCCAGCAGCCGTGATAGCGTGCACGAATGCAGTCTCTCTTGTATCTGGAAATAATACATTCCTCTGATAACCGAAGATAAACTGATAAAAAACAAGAGCGGTAGAGCATCTACTACGAAAGGGAAAGAAACGGCAACGCAATCTTTTTTAATTGATCTAGGCGTTGGTTATAATGGATTTACTGAAATACGGAGTTTCACATTAAATATAGACATTTCAGCGCTCTTTGCCATATTAATAAAAAAACCACAGTGATCAACCCGAAGGTTGGTATGTTAAGTAAGGGTAGAGCTTCACCTAATACTAAGCCCACGGCGTGTGGAAATTCAAACATCAGAGTTGAGGGGCCTGTGCATTCCCACTAAGATGTGGTACCCGAAAAATCACTCAGCTTGGGTTTAGCTGTAGGTGTCCGGAGGGTCGTAACCTGGTCTCGAACCCGGATGACGACTCTCCGGTCAGTAGCCAAGCACTCTACCCACTGGGCTACCACGACCCCTGCCATATTAATACCTATATTATTATTAATTAATTAATATTATTTCATAGATTGTATGCTAATTTAAGTACGTTCAATACAACTAAGAAACAATTAGCAATATCAAGCATTTAAACTTTAAGACTATTATTCTATATATATATATATAGAATATATATATATAGAATATATATATATATATCGTTCCAGATAAAGGAGTCAGCGTGGGATAGCAATAGTCCTGAGCCAGAAATTAAATTAAAAAGGAGGATAGTAAACATTTAACAGGTTAGTGGTTATAAGGGAAGAGGAAAAAGCTCATCTAACGAAATTAGCTATAAACCGGGATAAATGTCTGCGGTGCCAGGGGGTTAAAGTAGACGATATAAGATCAGCTTGATCAAATGACCTGTAAACTGGACATTTTAGTGATGGGGGACTATAACGCTGTTATGGGGAAAGGAAGAGACGGTCTTGTTGCCAAAAAATACAGTTTACGTATAAGCAACGACCGCGGCGAGTAATTAGAGTTTTGTGAAAGTTTCCATTTAATATCAACCGACACGCGCTTCAAACACTACAAGATACAAGGTGCACCAGGAAGGCTACGAGAGACAAGGAGACATACCAGTTAAACTAAATCATAAGGCTTAAATATGAGGACACAGTAATACATTTCAACCAACCAAACCAAGTACAGTCGTCGACCACAAAGTCTATTTGGTAGATGAGGCTAGAGCCCACCTTGTACTAAGCCCGACGGCGTATAAAAATCGTCATGTTAAGGTAATGAAGTCAGTTATTTTCCCTGTGCCGCCTGTGGTTACCCAGAAAGATGTGCTAACCAGAAAATCAATTGGCTCCGGTTTTAGCTGAAGTTGTCATTGGACCTTTAATCTGGGTTTACTTCTCAGTAGTCAATAGCTCTCCCAACAGGACTACCTGGAATAACAGCTAATTGTTATTCAATGAAACTGTTTAGGGCCAGTTACTCTCCTTGCAAATTGCAACAACTTCACGAAAATAGACTGAGACTCATATCACAATAATGCCATGACGAAATTTTATAGCTTGACCTTAATTGGAGCGAGGTTTTACCAGGAGTAATCTGTAAAAAATTGAAGAAAAGACAAACTAATACTTAGCCAGGGGAACATTAGTTCTGCTTTAGGAAATGGGAATAAGGTTACTTTTGGTATTAGTTGGAACAACAAAAACTAATTATTTAAGTAACGTATTATAGGAAAATGGTCATATTGCATAACAATTTTTAAAAATAGCATTGGAAAAGGAAACAATTTACGAATGATAGAATTTGATGACAGCAACCATAATATATGCAATAATAAAGACATTAAGAAAAGGTTAGTGAAAACTCTCATATGGCGTCGTACGGATCTGAAACTTGGACCATGGAGAAGGAGGATGATCATAGATTGGAGGCTTTCGAGATGTGGGCGTGGCGAAGAATAGAGAAAAAGATACGTAGTAGAGAGGCATAAAAGTATGAAGTCCTTGGAATTTTGAAGGAAGATATGTGGTTCTTGGGGTAAATCAAAGAAGTTGCAAGGTATACTAGTTTGATGAAGACTGTAATAGAGGGTAAAATTCAAGGGAGGGCAGGAATAAGAGGTGAGAAATGTAACCATTTTACCATCAAATAGCCATATTTAGTTACTGATGCTGCCGGGACAACTCCAGTTGTCACCATTTTATTTATCAGAGAGTCTTTCGTGTGAGCAACTAGATGATGTGTGTATGTTTGATTTTTGACGAAATGAAAACTACTAAGCAACCTAGCTTAACTTTGATAAGGACGCTATATGATATGACATGAAGTGACAAAACTGCTGAGAATAATTCTCCATTTCTTGGCATCACCAATTAGCGTAACCCTTGATGGTGGGATGAAAATGAAATTAATAGGAAATTATATTAACAATAGCGGAATAATGAAGTGGTTTTAAGGACAGCCCAATGAATTCACCGGTGGAATATAAAAAGACTCGTGACTAATATTGGATTCTATCGAGGGGAAGGTATTTGAAGTCTCGGGTTCATATGGGGACGGTGCTTTGGGATACTTCCAACTACGATCAGACTATCTCATTGTCTGATCATCGTGGATATCTCAGCTGCACCAAGATGACAATTGGCAAATGGGGGAAGTCTGGTATTCGAGTTCCGGCTGAGAACAAAGATTTTTCTCAAATTAATCTGCCAGTTTTCATAAAATATTTTCTACCACACTTTGTGTTCGTCCTTTTATACGTTCCCTTTCCTTATTTCCTATTATTTGAATGTGTATTTTCCCCAATAGGGCGGTTGTTTTTGTATGAATGTGTGTGTGTATACGTGAATGTGTGTGTATATATATATATAATCCCTTCTAAAAGGTTCACAATGTGAATAATATTGGTTCGAACACTAGTGGAAAGTACAGATACAGATGAATGATTGAGAGTCATTCTCTCCTGAACGTACGAAGGTGGTGGTGCCACCGAAAATTCTTCACCACTGTGAGTTTCTTTCATTTTGTGTCCTGTGTATCTGTACGTTCCACTAGTGTTCGATACTCCATTTGTGAAGCGATAATGGAATCGAAATCTTCCGCGCGACATGCCACGACATCTCTTTTTCGGAAGGAAGGTTTATTTCTTAAAAGGGATGTTGAAAAGTTCCTTGTATATTTTGTATGTTCTGTAATTATTCTATTTGGAATAGACAAACGCGTGTCTTAAAGAATAGGAATACCGCCGAATAAAGCTGAATCCCGGAGATGAGAACGATTAGAATTCGAGAAAAAACATATTGCAATAAAAACACCCGGGCAATCTCATAAAAGTTCAAGTTTTTGATGGATTGGATGTTAATCGACGCAGTTAACGTAATAGAGATAAAAAAACCTCTCGAGCATATTCAGAATGCACATAATACAACCATACCCCGCTTTGTAACACGTCGAATGGAAAGACAAAGAAACACCAGAGTGGGATGCTTTTCGTTAAAATTCGTTTCATTGTCACGACTGTAAGACCAGAGGAAAACCAAACTTTTTGAAGAGATTCCCCATGCCTAGTTCACCTGTTACGACAAAGCGAGGCCATGAAAAAAGCTTGCCTCACTTCACCCATCGTCAGGACTATGAGAATGAATTTAGAAACATTTTTATGACGACATACACATTAAGTAACTGTACTATTTCTTTCGTAGGGCTATGTAAAATATATGAAAAAAAATTTTTCACACGTCAAGAAAGTTTGAAATTTGAAGAAACTATCGTTTCCTTAGGTAAAAGCCATTTGTTTAGAATTACGTGCCAGCGTAACCCTTAGAAGGAGACCCCTGGAAGGAATTCCATTCTCTGACAGAATCAATTCTCCAGTGATTCACTGACCAATCGAATATGAGTAATCCAATCAGGAGTCCGGAACGTAACTGGCACTCCGAGACGAATCGATATTAACTGACATCGACAACTGAGGATTTACCCAGTTGCCAAAGGATGAATAATAACACCGAGGAAGACAATATATTAGTACCACTGGACTAGGATTCGTATGGAAAGGTAACTCATATGTTTTCATTTGAGACGTAGTTGTCGGAATTGAGAATTATATATCACACAATTATTTGATATACAACACAATTTTTGACTAATGGGAATACATTACTTTCATAAGAGATTTGCATTTGCCTTCATAAAAGTAGTCATTAGATTGAGTTTATGGGAAAACATAAATTCATTCATAAGCAGTGATGGCAGTGACCAGTCGGATTTCATGAATAATATGAACAGGAAATACCTATCGCATGAAAAGGGAACTTATTATATCAGAGAGAAAGATTACATTATCATCAGGTAGCAAAACCAGAGTCCAGGATACTATACATCAGCTCTTGTCAGATCCTGTCTTCGGTAATTTATTGACGTTGTACTCCTTCCCATGAGCTTCCTCTAATCAAAAGGCGTCTTTAGTCTATCCATTTTTTCTTTGGTCTAGTCACTCTTCACTTTCTTAAAAATATTTATATCGTACAGCTTTTTTCATTCCCATTCTCGTCTAGCCTTCTTCTCGGTATGAAAAACATAATAGATAAACCCTACTTGACCCAAAACAGTGAAAAAAATTATGTACACCACTTCTGGTTTCCGAAAACGTTAGCCGCAAGTCAGAAAAACGAATCAAGAAATGTCTTACCTTTTATTGTTTCTGAGACCTAAAATAAATATTTTTATATATTTGATTTGAGTGATTCCTAACCGTAATTTCTCACTTACTGATCAGGAAGGCCGTGTGTAACGTGTGTGTATTTGCACAAGTTAATGAAAACCGTAAATAGATACTGTAATTCCTTATTATTTATAAGAGATATCTTGTAATAAGCTCGAATATTCCACCAAAGTTAGCCTGTCTCACATCGTTACGTACAGATTTTCGCGATACGCGGTGCCACACTGTTTGTTTTTATCTTTGGAAGAGTTAAAAAAACATCCGTTTCAAACGAAGAGATTGCAAACCTGCATTGGAATACCTCAATCGTCGTGAGTCCGAATGATTGGAAAAAATCTACACCGTTTCAATCGAATATTGGACCTTAATCCAGGAAGTTAACCATGAACTTTTTAACTTCCCAATATACACTATAGGTATATAACACTTCTACAGCCGACCGGGTTAGCCTGGTGGGTAGCATGCTCGCCGGCTAATTTTTTTTGGATGTGATGTGGAAAATGCATTTACGCACTCCAGGGGAAGGTGCCCTTGGGAAGTGTGGGACTCGGCCGGGGAACCCGACCCATACCCACTAAAAACCACTCCACCTGATTTCACCTATCAGGGAAGGCGGCAACCACTGCAGGCGAACGTTATGCGGCCATCATCCTACTCCGGCTCGTTCGGCTACGGGTCTGATGCGGGTGCGCTTATTGAAGATGTTCACGGAAATTAAACCGCCCACAATTACCCGACAGGAAGTATCGTGATGTCATTCCTCCTGATCAACCCGGTTTTCAAGGCATCCCGAACAGATCTCCTGCTCCATATCCCCCGACAGCTCAAGGTGATCGCGAACGCCTCAATCTCCCGCAGGCTCTTTCTCTCCTTGATATTCTGGAGAATGGATTCGTTCCCCTGGTACTTCATCACCTTTCAAGTATTCGCCTTTTCTTGGTCGACCTGCTCGCCTACCACCTGAGCGTCTATGACATAGATCTTGTTGTCTTTGGTCGCAATTAGATCCGGTATGTGGAATCCCTAGGTGCTTCTATCCACAAAGGTCGCGGCTTCGAGTCCCGACCAGGGCATGTGATGTGTTGTGTTTGTCCAGATGGGATTTTTATATGAGATGAAGAGGTGCTAAATGACCATAGCCGTCGAAAACCCTATAAACAAAAATACTACCCTACTACCGAATACTTCTACGTAATTTTTTGTACAATTTTTTTGGCTCTGTGTTGGTTTGTACAAATTTAAGGATGGGTCAAGTTCACCATTGTCAAACGCCGCTCTTAACGGCTGAGATCTACCTTCGCATCCCTACGACAGTTGAGCTGACTGAGCGATCCAACAGAAATGTGTCAATTTAAGCGAAGGAATTATCGGGTGGAGAACCATAAAGAAAAGAAGGTGACGGACCTGCTCCATCATCGCATTGGGAATCGGGTGTGGGAAGGGGGATGGTGGGGGAGGGGATGGTGTTTAGACGATCGAGTGAAGAAAGGGAAGGTGTGAGGTGTAGCTGGTGTAAGTCCGGGGGGGGGGGGGGGGGATTTAAGGGAGATGGGAAGGGGGTGGTGTGGGGAAAGAGGGTTTGTTCGGGGGTGGATGGGGGTGGGCGGGGTATCGTAAAAAACTTAGAAAAGG
>WURS02000013.1:10476719-10492867 GCA_011762765.2 Rhinocypha anisoptera | reverse complement strand
ACGCAAATAGCGAAGAAAAACTGGTACCGTATGCTACAGCGAGTTCGGCATAATGCTCGTAGAACTCAGTACATATATTTGATGATTTGCGTGATAACCAACATTGAAAATTACTAATCCTTCTAAATAATCGGGATAGATAAAAAAAATTGTCAAATAAAATGTCTCCGTAAAAAATTTAAACTGATACCGTCCGAACACGCACCACGAAGGGTTAACGAAACGCGTGATGTAGGGTACTTCCGTATACGTACGTGCTTTTTTCTAACGAAACAATATCTTTTTGCCCGTTTTTTTCTGCTTACATTCACGCACGTAAGAGCATCTGTCCACACCACAAAACTTAAATAATCAATTTAAAATATTTTTTTAATTAAATAACATTGTATTTTACGTGAAGGCATATTTTTATCACAAATACAAAATTTGTGTAAAAATAAGAGTTATCAATCATCATATTTCATCGACATACTCCACTTTAAAAAATTCTGACCATAAGTTACCAAGATGTGAGTTTTTTTCACTCCCACCGACTTCCACCGCTATCGGTGGTTGCGCTTGACGTCGCAGTCACTTCACTGTCGCGCGTCCGCTTCCCCCACTACCGTGCTATAGCGGGTACTTAAATGTTGTGCTTTTTAATAACTTTTAGCATTCTATTATCGATTTATTATACATACAGTACAAACATAAACTATTTCTTAACTAAATAGAGCATGTTTCATTCCTTAATATTAACAATAGTGCGATATGTGAAATTTTGAAGAAAAAAACCTTATACGGCTCCTGTTGCACTTAGACAATTTTATTTTTTTAATACGCGTCTCAAATCCAGCTTTCAGAATATAATTTCATATTACACATCAAATAAAAAATTTATTACATTTGTTTATAAAAAAAATAGCATCAACTTTATATTGCCATTTATGCATATAAATATGTATAAAATTGGATTCTGAGAAATCCAGAACAAAGTATAGATTTTCTTCTATCGATCCCCTCCTATTAGAATATTTTTCCACCATTTTCCACCTCCTTATGACTTTTAAAAAAAACAATTGAAATTATTCATACACTATTAGAGCTATAGAATCCAGCTTTGGAAGGTAAATTTTTCATAATAATAAACTGCTCTCTATGGTAAAATTAAGCTATAAATATGTTCTTGTACAAAATATTAATAATATTAAAAAATAGGATTTTTCGTGTTTATTTATTGTTACTTGTTATAGAAATAAATAGATGTATCTGAACCAGGTTGGGCTCATTTTGTAGGTAATTCAATTCAAAATATGTCATACATGTTCTCACATCAAAACAACACCTTGGTTTTATAAGCAAAAAAGTCAGATTTTTTGTGGTTTTTCATTGTTTAAAAAAGCAATAAAATAAATGTTGGACCTAATTGTGAAATTCTTTATCCCAGAGCTGAAATACATCCTATTATTATGTTCTGACCCTGTACCTAATTTTTTGCAAAAAAAAAAAGCCAGATTGACTGGACTACAATGAAATTAATGGTGATCAAAGCCAAAAAGAATACACATATACTAACCTCCCATTAGAGTCCGATGTATTAGGAATATATCTGGAATTATATCCTTCCACAAAACCAAAAGGTCCATAATCGATTGTCACGCAACATAAGGAGAGGTTGTCTGTATTCAAAACCCCATGAACAAAGCCAACAATTTCCCAATGCACAGCTAACTTCCATGTTCCCTCAGCAACTTGTTTCAGGAGTTCTAGAAGAAGTCTTGGGCAGTCTTTTGGTTTACTATTCTGAAATGCATCAAATTTTAAAAAAAGATAATAACAGAACAGATAGCAGAAAATTATAGTTTTTTTTTCTATCATGAACAAACTTCAGTGAAATTGAAGGATATACAAGATTGATGATCTAAGTTCAGATATTTTCAGAGAAATACATACAGATTCCGGATAACATGGCGGATTAAATAACTGAATAACCCTCATCTTAATCTATGCAGTGTAAAGTGATTCACAAGAAAACATAGGGGTCCATTTTCCATTAAATTGTAACATCCTTAATGCAATAGAAGGTGAAAAACATTGGAAAGGGAGTATGGTTACTTCATCTATTTCCACTCTTTTTTTCCATTCACTCAACCAATGAAACTATGTTCACTTTATGAATGACCCAAACTTCTTACTTCCATACACTCAGTAGAAATTTTAATCAACCTAAAAATTTAATAAATTAACTGACAAGGCTTTCCGGAATTCTCTAAATCCAAGGAGTAATCATAACAGCCTTAAAGTGCATGCCGTCAAAAAAATTACTCCAAAATAAAAACAAACTAATCATATTAGCTGATTGTTCACCACTGTGCTCAACAAAAATGACTATGCACTAATTGATCGCACCTTTTATTTTCCCCTCACCCAAAATAGAATTCTGATCTGATTCCATGAGAAAATTCTCTCCTTTCTATTGGAACTTGAACCTAATGAAGGTCTATAGCTCACCTACATACACATCCTTTCACCACCAATCCAAAAATGCCAAAGTTTTAACTTTCAGTTTAAATAAACAAACATAAACCAGATCATATCTTGCTCCAACTCCCCTAGTATTCTCTGAATTTTCACAACTGATATTAATTTTATACTTTTAATTATCATACTCAATACATTGCCATTAATGTGTTATAAGGTAACCTCTCCACTGAGACTGGCCTTAATTTGCCTCAGATGTCACTACAGAATTAATTTCAAAAATATTTATTGCACCACCTCCAAAAATTTGCACACCCATCCACAATCTCTTAGTATTAGCACAGACTAAACTAGTCTAGTCGGTGGTATTAGTCCAAGCTGCTGATTCCATGCGTAATGTCCTTAGTCTTAGTGGCCTTGATGCAGATAAAACTTTTCAAGTACACTTCATAAACTATCTTGGGGACTAATACTGAAACTCTCATAAGAACTCATCCTGAGATGGATTTTGTAAGGGAAGCCTACATATTACCTCATGAATACCCAAAGTCTCAGAGGGAAGAGACCACAATAATCTTCCAAATTACTTTTTAAAAATATGATAAAACACATTTAAGCACTATTAGCTGCTGGTAAAATATAATTGCTTCATGATTGGAATGAAAGATATTTCATACTTTTCCACAGTTTTATTCAATGGTACAACATGTCTCACCCTATTATGACATCGTCAGGTATAATACGTACTATGCCATAGGTATGCCATAATACAGTGAAACACGACGTGCATCACAACAACACAACAAAATTCAATAAAACTGTGGAAAAATACAAAACATCTTTCATTCCAACCAAGAATATTCATAACTTCCATGAAGTGGAGTCTGAGATCGTCAACTTTATTTATCATTGCTTAAGACAAGTAAGCAACAAATATTTCAGAGAAAGTGGGTCAAACCCCAAAATATATACCAATTGTGTTCGAAATGCAAAACTGAGAAACAAAACTTTTATTAACAACTTAAAATGTATTAAAACAATTGTTTATTTTTCAGTTTTATTTTTAATATTTATGTACAATTTATGATGATGAATTGCTTGTAATCTTATGAAAATACATAATATGACAATTGAAACTTAAGAGCAATACAAGTAACTAAAAATTAAAGGTGTATTACCTGAACTATTTCTTCAGGGAGAAGTGTATGAATTAGGTAATTAGCCAAAATTCTCAATGTACCCCACTCATTAAAACTTTTGGCCAACACTTCTAAGGAGCCAAATCGGAACCATGTGGGAGCAAGTCGCAAAACAACAGCTGCCCTCTCAGTCTGAGGATTTCCATCATAAAATCTGTCTCGAATGACAGGGTCCCGGCTGCAAACGACGGCAGCGACTCTTGAAGTAGGCACACCTAGTGATCGTATATATATATATATATATTAGAGAGAGTAACTCATCTAAAAAACAATTATTAAAACAACCTTAGGAAATTTATTTATTTATTTTCATTCACCCACAAACAGCACTAATAAGCCAATTACAGTGGGCACTATAACATTATTAATAACAAGGATGAAACACACACATCCATGCCCTAGGTGGCGAGTGAAGAATCCACTAGTCGGGATTTGAACCTGCGACCTCTGGGTTGGCAGACGAGGACGTTACCCCACCGCCACCAAGAAATGATTTTTCCATGCATTTAATAACTGATTAGCATAAACTTTTTTCTACCTTGCCGAGATATCATGAAATAAAGAAGCAACACTTTTCCACAAAATAAACGCTTTATTACAATGTGCATTTTGACTCACTGAGTCAACATATGATACAAGAAAAAACCTTGTCTTGTACCTGATTATGGTTCAGTGAGTCAAAATGCACTTCATAATTGTTTATGTTGTGGAAAAATGCTAAATCTTTATTTCATTATGTGTCCCACCACTATATCATGCCTGAATTTGCAATACTTATTCCTAATACAAGTATATCTCTAATCTTTTTTTTAAATAATCAATTTGTAAATTTAATAGTAAATGACTGATAATTCATCTTCAGCTTTTTTTGTCACACAAAGTGTTTTCTGATGGCCTACATACCTCCTAGATTCTGAAAAACCATCTTAGTTTATCATTAGGTTCTCCAGGGGACAAATCAATAAAGTTCAACAAAAGAGAGCCCTCATAAGAGATTTCACCCATTACCTTTGAATTAACAATTACCGTCATTACCTGGCTTAATAGTGCTACCATATTCAACTAGGGTTATGCTGAGGAGTCTGATCTGACCAATCAGTTTGATCATACATTCAACAAATACTTGTCTAGGGTAGCAAATAGGAGAATGAATAAAATAAAGGAAGAGAATGTAAAAGAGGAGCAGGTTGATATAAGCATTCGTACCAGGTGTCACTTGGTGGAACTCCTACACGATGAGAATAGGTAATTTATAACACTTGGCTGTTCCATGAAATGTATTCTTTATTGTGACTGGTTTTAATACAGAGTTTTCTGGCATAAAGATGATACTCTGTATCAAAACCGGTTCCAGTAAAGAATATATTTTGTGGAACAGCCAAGTGTTATAATTTACCTATTCTCTTCAGGAACAGTTTGGTTTTAGGAAAGGAATGAGAATAAGAGGTGCAATAGCTTTTTGCTAAAATAAAGATTATCATTCAATGGAAACATGCACAGAAAAAGGTAAGAGTGTAACGTTATGCTTAATAAAATGGGGAAACTGCTAGAGATAATCAAAGGCAAAGGAGCTGACTGGAGGGAGAGATGACTAATTAGAAATCTGTATATAACAAATATAATTGGTGACAACAGAAAACAGCAGAACAAAATTGTTGAAGCTAGGACCTTGAGTAAAACAAGAATTCAGAATATCTCCAACACTTTTTAATATCAAAATCAAGTACATGGTAGTGGAATGCTATAAGGGACACTGGGAGAAAATAATGGTGAGGGGAGTATAAAATGTTATAATTTCCAAATGTCATGATTTTGTTTGGTGAGAGTATAAATAATCTATAGAGAATGAAAAAACACTGTGAAGAAGTTGATGAGAATATGGACTAAAATTAATAAAAAGAAAACAAAGACTGATAATAGGAAGCCCAGGTGATATATAATGACATACATGAAAAGTAAACAACTGGAGAAATTGAAAAAATGCATGTATCCGAGAGCAGAGACAACCGAAGGCTGGAAAAACGAGAATGAGATCAATGCAATGATTAGGTTGGCAGAAGAATCTTTCAGAAGGGCAGAATGCTGAAAATGTTGTCAATTTTTGTTGGATTTGGGTTGAAAACGATGGAAAAATGATTTATTTGGAGTTTTGTAGACATGTGAGACATAAACACTAATGAAAATAGCTAAGAAAATGACAGAGTTTGTATATATGAACCTAGAGAATAATTTTATACACACAATTAACGGATGAGGTTAGGAATGAGAAGAGTAGGATAAAGAAATTGCTTGCTTGATGATGAATGCTTTGGAAGGCATAACAAAAAAGAAAACTAAATACAGTAAGTGAAAGAAAATTATAGATGTCATGAAAGATGGAAAAGGACATGCTGATATGAAGAGTAGATTCCCTCGAGGACAAAGAGAGATGGAGAACACAATGTATAGTAACGATGAGGGTTATTCTGTTGTAACAAAAAGTAAAAAATGGTGATGAGATAATTTCGATGGTGAATGTATATAGACAAAACATAATCACAATTAAATAAATCAGTCATCCACATATAGAACGCTTTGTTACATGTGAGGATTCGACCTGGCATGCCAGGTCGAATCAACTACTTGTCAGCTTGATCTACTAAAAAAAATTAACACTTCGCTATCAGTCAGGACATATGGGTTCGTTCCACATGCATTTCTCAGGTCATCCTACTAGAAAGAGAGATTTGTTGAACCAAACGATATCTTAATAAGCTTTTCCACCTTCTATTCATTTAATTGGCTTCTGTCAATGCCTCGTTTCTAATGCTTAAAACGTAATTACCAAGAAAATGCATAGCCTCGGCGCATAAGAACTCCCTGATAGATGAACGTATTACCGCTCGACCGTCTGCTCCTCTGGAATAAGGCGACTTCCCAGAACCTTTAAGCTGTAATTCCCATCGCTCTCCTTTCCTGTAAATACACAATTTATAATTGGTGACATTCTTAACAAATAGAAGGAGTGTGCCTTTATATATCTCCGGGATAGTTACTAACCTGTTTACGTATTCTCCTAATAAATGGGCTCTACCATCACCTAACTGACCTGCCCAAACCCCAAACTGATGCCCACCGTACCTATGAGCAAGTGGAGCACTGGATTCTAATATTTTATTTCCCGCCACAAACTCGATGAACTCTTTGGTTTCTGCCACTACAGGGTCCAAATCCAAAATATTTTTCACCACGTCTTCTGAATATGCTATTAATTTAATTTCATTTTCCAAAGGAGTAGGTAACACAATAGAAAATATAGCATTTTTCACTTGACGAACGTAGTTTTCCAAAATTGGATCGAGGGGTAATTGAAGCAGTTTTGACGTAGAAAATTTCCAGTGATTCATATTATTATAATGGCAAAAAATATTTTTTTTTTCAAGTTACCTCCTCAACAAACTATCTTCATCGCTGTTGGAATTTCTTGTAAATGAACTTATGCAGAATAATGCAACGATTTTCATATTTATGGAAAGCTGATAAATATTCTGACAATAAGTATTAAGCAATTTCTTCCCTTCGTTTATAAAGGGCTTATTCTCTTATGTACTTGCGTTTACTCCGCATTTCTCTGTATCGTCTGGTGTTATCGTTATGAAATTCGTGCGGCTTATGCCATCTATGGGCAATATTTTTAGCTAAAGACGATAAGGCGCTAATTTAAATTCTCTTCCTATGAATTCATATTTATCTTCATATATTCATACAATACTTTGAATCTATGACTCTATACTTCAATTATGGATACTCCTGTAAGTAATTTTCTTTGATAAGTCTACATTTTAGAAAAAATGTAATCTGAAACTGCATTAAGTTCTTGCACTGTTCCTATGTATAATGATAATTTCTTTATTGTTGTTTTGATTAGAAGCGTTAGAACAATGACATAGAATTTGGTTGACAATATAAACACAAAAAATTCTCTTTTGTAAAATAGCAATCGTTACAAACAAAAAATAGAATATAAAATAAAAACTCAACAAATACACCCTTACATGAAATGCATTACAGATTACACTCATGAATTCATTTAGACTGTAATAACATTTGATGAAAGCAGCTTCTCAAGTTCGCTATCAAAAGTATTTACTTTTAATTGTAGTTGGCAATTTGTTAAACATAATGGGGGTGGAGTGATCCCATGAGGAAGTGGCTACAAAAGTGTGCCAAATGGTTACACAGGCTGTAACCAATAGTATACCTAGTCTGAAGAATACATACCTATAGTCTCAAGAATATATAAAGATGAATATATTCCTTGAGAGACATGAGGACCTTTATTAAATACCAATAGAGGAAGTGGCTACACAGGCCACTTTCTCTATTGGTATAATTGAGTAGCCACTTCCTCTAGGGACAACCCAAGACTGCTTCAATAAAAGATCATTCTCTCTTTCATGAGAAGAATCTGGCCATTATGGATCTAACTAGTATTAACCTGTGTCTCCTAGCATATTGTCAAGTACTTCTACTCTACTGTGGTGACCCATCCACAAAAGATTTTTTTTAAACTCTTCTTCTGCATTACTCTACCAATTTCTTCCTGCAGTAATATCTTGGTTCTATCTCACATTCTCCTATCTAATATTCTACACCTATATATCCTAGCTATACCCCTTTTCCTGCTTACAACAATTCAATCCCCCATAACTATAACATGTTTGGTGCCCTAACTTTCACAGGTTCATCATATACCTTATCAAATTTCTTCTCAATCTAATTATTTAAAAGCATAAGCTCCTGGTGCGTTAATAAATTTCCTCTAATAATAAAATATCTTGTTGCCATTGCTTCAACTGAAAGGTTTTCATTGTGTGATGTCTATTATAGTGATCTTACCACATTGGCTGCTGGTCATATCACCTTCTTCAGTGACTTGAGTTCCATAGTTCCCAGGATTAAAATATCTTGTGACATCCATTAATATTTCATAGAAAGAGTGATGAGGTACACTCACTTTCTTAAGTTTTTACCATTGTGCAATCACAGGATATCTTAAAGTAAATTTGAAATGTCCACAAATGACACTTTTTGTCATTGTCAATGACAGAGTAACTGATGTTTTATTAGGCCCTTTTAAGGCCATAGATTTTTTTATGGGTACCTTCTCCCAGAAGTACTGTGGATACTTTAGGAATTTATATGCCTTTATAAGGAAAATCAGTATTTGTCTTTTAATCAATAATTATTTTTTCATGGTTTCATCTTCTTTTAAAAGTGGGTACTCCCTTCTTAATGTGTTTGAATAAACATCCATTTTTTTATTTTAATGCGACACATTTGTTTTAGTGTTGAGTGCCGTATGATGATATGTATATAGTCGTTGGCACATCAAGTGCATACTGCAAACGACAATACTGGCACTCAAAGGGTCAACATTTATTTTAGTTTATCCAACAATGAAAATAAATTAAAGGACAAATGATTAATATACCTGCACATAACTGAATATCTAGCATTAATTAAAAATCACATACAACCTTTCTTTGAATATTCTTCCCTCGGTCCAAGTTCCTTGTATGCATGTTATACCTATTACACATCCTGATAAGAGGAAATGTTTCATAGTAGTTAGTATTAAATCTTTTTCTTACAAACAATTTGTTATGAATACATCATGGATGATAATGTCACTTAAATGGCTGTCCCACTGTAGATGATAGTATTTGCAGCCACCTCACCAAGGAACCATCATTACCTTTGAATGGACAACCATTTATCTCCTACCTTTGAATCTATCTGGCATTGATGTAATTGCAATGCTCAATCATTGGTAGATCCACCAGTACTGCTCGTGATAATCAGAACATACAAGCCCCTCCACAATATCAAGGTTATTTTCTGTTGTGAGGGAAAAATCCATCACCCTAGTTGAAATAAGGAGTGTTTAACCAAGAATGACTCATTTCTACAGGATATCCATTATACCAACTGAACAAAAACTGCATATTCTAAAAAATTGTGCAAGAAGGTATTAGTAACCTTATCATATGTTCCATTGTAGCTAAATAATTCCTTTAGCCATGGCAGCTTTGTTCTTTTGCTATGGCCGTTAAGAGGAGAAATGTAAGGAGTGTTTTCTGCCCTTATAATCCAGGATGGCAGTTATAATCTACGTCACCCTCTTTCCTCCTGGTGCGACAGCAGAGACCAGATTGGAAATGATTCACATGGAAATACATCCAAATCTGACCTCCATATTAAATTTCCTTGATAATTTATGAATAATTTTAAACCAAAAACTATACAAATACCTTGATTTATAACCTGAATGCTACTGAAACTTGGATAAAACAGATGTATTTTTCAAAGGAGGGTCAGGAAAGAATTTCATAAAATTCAGCAGAGGGACTATGGTTGTCAACCTCACCCTAGGGTCATGGATCATTGCAAATAGCACTGGAAGGGTGAGCCTACTCGGGAAAAGTAAGAAATTATGGCCATTCATTCGAACCTTTCCTAGAAAGGTCAGAGAGGGTATGAAATAGGTAGTCATATGTAAAAAATATTTTCTACACAGATTCCCATGAAAACTTAGATATATGTGCATTTAATGCGGCTAAGGGGTTAAAGGGGAATGATTAAGTTTAATAACTGTATATGTAGCATTTTCTCCATCACATAGTTTTTTGTACACGTTTCCAGTATTTCTTTATGGTTTTTCCTACTGAATTTTATTCACACTCCAGGAAGTAAATACTGAACAATTGGGTCCTCCACACAAAAACTTATCCCTAGGATAATTGTAAAACATTTTTTCAAGAAAAGTGGAATACATAGATGATCATGGAATTTTTGAGTTCCTCAAGATAATTTATTCAAAATCTCAAGCTCAGGTTTCCAAAATAAAATCTATACTACAGCATTTATACCTAGTTATTTCTGGGAACTAATGGTGGAACTAAGCAATATTTGAATCAATGTCAAATATTTAAAAAAATAATAATTCTGTGGGAAACATTCCCAGTTTATCAAAAGAAGTGTGGTCAATGTCTTGTAAACTACATACTGCTTCCTTAATTTATGTAATCACCAAGCCATTTTAAAATGTGTACATTTATAGGATTTTTTAAAATTTCATGAGAGTAAAAGAGTTAATTTAATTCTTTGTAACAACTTAGCAGTTACCAAAAATAATTGAAAAAATATATTGATTAATTATCAGAAATCACTAGTTGGCGTATCTGTAGAGCCCATGTCCATGAAACGTTGATCAAAATGAATATTTGAAGGGTTAGCAGTAAAAAAATTATCTTTTATTACAATTATCACAAAACACATAGTAATAACTATCAACTCACAATATATTCAACAAGAAGTTTTAGCATCCATGCCTCCAATTAAAAAATTAACCATAAATAGAACTTTCATTTATAGTGAAATGGTTCATTTTTATTATAAATCACTGTTTTACAAATCAGGTAATCATTTTCACTTGATTGACTATTTCCGCTCATTTCATGTCCATAAATGCAACATCTCTAAGTGACAAAAATGATTAAGATCAATGTGGCATTAACTCACATTTTCACACCTTTAAATCTTTTGTCACAGTCCATAATAGTTTTAAATGCATTCTGATAACCTAGCATCAACAAAATTTTGACATTATGTAATTACATTTTTATCATAATGATTCAAGTGACCCCATAGTAAGGCTTAACATGCATAGCTTATGTCCCACTGGGGGACATACTCTGCTTAATGACCTAAAAAATGGATGTGAAGTTAAACGTAATTATTGGCCAGGTCCAGAGAGACTCTTATCCATAAACTTCTTCCTGGCAAAGCATAGCCACCACTTTGATGGTTTGCCATCCTCAGAACTGAACACTTTCTCACAAACTCGGGCTCCAGTTTCCTGCCTCACTTGCTGGAGATATGTCCTCATTAAATCTGAAATTTTCAAATGAAACTTGTGATATTAAAAAAAAACACCACAAAGGTGACACAGCAACAAACGTTTGAGTGATTTTTAATTTTAAAACAAGACCAAAAAATGTAATAAGTGCACTCTAAGAAAGGAATTCATATTTTTTTGCATTAAGTAACAAGTATTTAGGCAATCATTAGTGTTTTTTCAAAAGGAGTGCGGTAAACTTATATAAAGATCTGAATTCCACCACAGTTAGGGTATTGTAGCAGCATTTGCATGCACTATACCAGAATCAGCATTAAATATTTCTCATTTAGTTCCCATAATAGCTGAAGACTATGGAAATCTGATATCTTATAAATTTTCTTAACTTCTTCACAACACTCATAATTGAACTGAACAACTTTTCATTCAGAATTTCCATAAAGTGTGAATTGTGAAGCACTATACCATTTTGTATTAGCACAAACAAAGTTAACGACATATATTTTTATCATAATATAACCACAAACCTTCAATACATACCTGATTCTGCTGGAGTTGAGGGCTTAGCGTAGACCGAATTAAGAGGAAAACCTGGTTCTCCGGGTATGTCAAATTTGGAAATGGCCAAGCTGTACATTTCACTCTGGCCTTGATTTTTATTACTACATTTCTGCAGGCGCTTAAGACATTCGGTTATGTACAGAGTAATATAAATAAGAACTCTATCTGATTCACTCTGGAAGTTAAATTAATTAAACCATGATAATGAACAGGCGAAAACTGTGATAGGTATACAAAAATGCTTAAATTATTAAAATATATTTCATCACCTTTATTTCATAAGTTCGGAAAAAAACATTAGCTTTGAAATAATAAAGCGCCTCGTCAATTATATCCATATCTCCATTGAATGGAGGAGCAGGACCTCGGAACTGAGTCTTAACAGGAAGCAGTGCCATATTTCCCACGGCTTGGGAGTGGTCAAGAAGAGTCGAATGATACGCCTGTAAACATGAGTCACTACTAGTATAAAAGTTAACCAGGTAAATTTAATCGAATACCTTTTTATAAAAGGTAATTTCAATTAATGATTCCTACTAATGCCAGTGTATATAATACTTAATGGCAGAAGAAGTAATATCTTTTATAAAGTCCACCATCACGACAAATGTTTAGGTTATAAAATAACAAGACTATGTTACTATGAAGACAAAATAGTAGATTTCATACACACCGGCATCGTTCTCGGCTATGTGTTATACAATTTATTTCTTGACAGCCAAAAAGCCCAACAACTCGAAAACGTTAGAGATTTAGAACGAATACAGAAATGGTTTGACGATTTTAAGGTGATTACTTAAAAACAAATGAAAACCGAATATGATTCGTGCAGACGAATAAATTTGGCAAAAATGCATAGTATATAAGCCCAGGTTGTGACATGAAATCATATTTTTATGCTACTGATTAAATAATATAACGGTAAAACAGTCTATTATCAGGATTTAACGAATCACCAATACAAATTAATGTGTTGCTCCAATATTCGTTCCAATCCAATGCCGGATAAGACAAAGACATACCGAAATCCGTGAGTGGCTCACGTAAACACATGTAAATGCCCAGAAGCCCGAGGAATGGTTAATCTAAGAAGGGGAAATTGAAAAACTTATTTTTTTTTCACAGAAGTAGGCAAAATGCGTTATGCACAGCTTGTTGTAGGACCCGCTGGTTCTGGAAAGGTATTATATTTAAACAATTTTTTGTTTTAATGTATATTTTGAAGCCTGTTGTTTAACAACAGTTTTTCTTTGCGCTGTTCCGAAAACCTTACGATGTAAGTCACTAAGGTACTTCTTGAGTAAGTGATTCATTATAAACCCTAAGTCAAGCATAATTTATTTTTATATTCGCTCGTTTGAGCTTAAGGCTATACGATCCGAAGAAGGAATGGCATGCATTTAAACGTTACATTATTTTTCTAATAAAACTTTCTCCTCCTACCTAACGTGCCACTTTCTCGTTCATGTTAATGAAAAAACTCCTACAGACCTGAGTCACCATTTTAAGTATCAGGGTCTAATTTTCTTAATACAATTCCTGTTTTGTAGTCCACCTACTGCTATCATATTCTGAAGCATTTCGAAGCAGAAAGGCAAGCTGCAAAAGTTGTCAACCTCGATCCAGCTGCAGAGCATTTTGAATATGAACCTGTGATAGATATCAAAGAACTTATTCATTTAGATGATGCTATGGAAGATGAAGATCTTAAGTTTGGTCCTAATGGTGGTTTGGTGTTTTGTATGGAGTAAGTACACCTTTACTGTATCATTCGACAAAGATGAAATTCCGAAAAAGAAAGAATTTCACCCATTTTGGGTGAAATTGAATAAGTTTTAGCCAACGGAGTGAAAGTTTCAATATTTTTTAATATAGAAGTAATGGTGTGGTTCAGGTTACCCAACAGGTTACGAGTGCATGGCAAAGTAAGAAAGGTATATTCGTTTCCATGAAAGTACTGAAATCTCGTGTAAATTACTTACCATAATACTTTTTCATTTTTGCAGGTATCTATTGGAAAACAGAGACTGGCTAGAAGAGCAGCTTGGCGATGAAGAAGATGATTACATTTTATTTGACTGCCCTGGCCAAATAGAACTTTATTCGCACATGACTGTGATGAAGGATCTGGTCGAAGTTTTACAAAATTGGAACTTTCGAGTTTGTGGAGTGTTTATATTGGATTCTCAGTTTATGATTGATGGGGCAAAATTTTTGGCTGGCACTATGACAGCATTGAGTGTTATGGTGAATCTTGTTATCCCACATATGAATGTACTCAGCAAAATTGATCTACTAGGAAAATCAGCAAAAAAGCAACTGGAGCGGTTAGTATTATTTTTTTTAATGCATGTTTTTGTGTTAGACACAAAACTCACTTGTAGAGGTGCAAAGTACTTACTATTAGTCGTCCTATCCTTTTAGCTTTCTTCTTTGATTTTACAGAAGCAAGTGTGGACAATGTATAAGTGAAGAGTGGAAACATTACTGTGCATGTTAATTAGTAGGCCATCTAGAAATTTACCTCTTCCATTTGTCTATTACTCTAAGAGTGCTCTTTAGCCTAAAATCCCCATCCAGAAGAAAAACATCTTTTAATATTTTGACATTTGCACATGCAATTAATTAAAGAAGATGGGGAAACAGCAAATCTGTAAGACATTGAAATAGGGATAGTGTAGGAGAAATTGTTTGCTAGGTTGAGTTAGGATAAATTGGGCAAATGAGTAAATTAAAAATGTCAGGAAAAGGGAGCAGAAACTTGCTATGAATAAGAATTGAAATTAGCATTGAATTAAAGGACATTCGGAAGACCTAGAATATTTGGAAGAGTTCTGCAATAAAGAAATTACACTTTAATGTGAATGGCGTGATTTGGTGTTTTAAATAGCATGAAGGCTGTTGAAAGTCTTGATACAGAGTTTTTATAGTATATTTTTTGCAGAAAATAGGGTGAATATCTGCATTACATTCTTTGGAAGACAGACTCTCAGAGCACTAATTATATATACCTTCTTATGTTAAATTTTCCCTTTATAGCGATTGATTGTGTATTGAAAGTAGTGCATGGCAATAATAATTATATTTTATACCCTTAAAAGCCATGGGCAAAAATTAGTGAAAGTTTACAATTTAAAATTGTTTTTTCCTAGATCAAAATACTTGCTATTTATAAACAAATTTGATTGATTTGAAGAACTAACTTTATGTCCTTAGAGATGATTGCAGAAATTTCATCCAGAAATGCAAAAATATTATCCTTACATTCTTCACGTTTAAATTTTTACTTGGTTCTGAGTTAATAGACATCCATTTAAATACTATTTTATGCAGAAGTCACAGTTTTAAAGAAAGGAGAATTTTAAAAAAAGCCAGCCTTCAACCCTAAAGTAGGAAGATTAAGCTAGAGTTCACCTATTACTATGCCTAATGGCTTGTGAACATTCACACATCAGGGGGCAGTTCATTTACCTGGGTCTCTCCAGGAAGGTCTGGTACCCAGATAATCATTCAGCTTGTGTTTATCTGGAGGTGTTCAAACATCACTGTGTCTTGAACCCAGGACTCCCTTTCAGTTGCCAAGCACTATTGGGGTACCTATGGCCATAGGGGGTATTGTTGGAGAATATAAGCTGATTGGATAAGGCAAACAGAGTAATATTTTAGCACATTGAGTCATGGGATCAAGATGTTCTTTCACCATTAAGTATACCATAAATGACCGAATATAGTCCTCCTTCGATTATAAACCCCCCGAAACATTCAAGTTTCACTTTTGGAAAACATTAACATTACGAATATTATAAACAGTATCTGGCTTCACTTCATGGAAGTTGTATATATCCATGTTAGGTATAAATATACTTTGTACTTTTCCACAGATTTTATTTTTCTTTACGATGCCATCACTATGGCATCACCAGGTACACTGAGGGTGTGGACTGAGAACATATATGAAGGCATGATGGGTGGGGTAGGTTGGGTTTCGGGACAGAATTTTTAAAAACCAGTAGCCAATGGGCGTAAGA
>WURS02000013.1:10463852-10476619 GCA_011762765.2 Rhinocypha anisoptera | reverse complement strand
ACCAGATCTAGCCCCAAGTGACTTCTTTTTGTTCCCTCATCTAAAAATTGCACTCGGAGGACAGAGATTTTCGTCAATGAAGAGGCAATCACCTTCGTGAACAATTATTTTGCAGAGAAAAACGCAGAGTACTTTTTGGATGGGTTTTAGAGATGGGAGAAGTATGTAGAGTTACAAGGAGACTATGTTGAAAAATAAAAAAAAATTTCAGAAAAAATGTCTTGTATCATTGTTGGGTCAGAAACTTTTCAGACCACCCTCATAGCATAAATAAAAACCAGAAGAGAAAGAACCTACAGTTGGTTTTCCCTAGAACAAATCATAACAAAAAAAGAACCACTAAACAATTTATATTTTGCCTTTATGCATTTTATAATATTCTTCTGCACTACAACAATCACAACTCCCACAAATCTCTTGTTAGCTTGCTGATAATAGTGTTAAATGGATGCACTATGAACATGTTTACTACCATGATGACAATTAGTAACTTGCTCCCTGAGTCACCATTGATTTATCAAATTATACTATGTGCTATTATTGTTAACTGTGCCATTCAAAATCTGGGTGCCTTCCAAAAGGAAAAGAATTCAACAAATATGATGTATGTATCTGCAAGAATCCCTATAGGAAGTGGCTACACAGCCTGCAGCCATTTGGCACACTATATTCATATCCTCTAGGGATGCATGATATAATGTTATAGTTTTGGCATGAAACTGTCTAAGTTTAATGTGTTAAATTGATTTTCCTGTAAGCATCTCATGCTAATTAACCTTTTCCAATGAGTAAATTTAGAATGCAAACAAAATTTGTGAATGTGTTATACACTGGAGGTCATGGTAATCCAGTGCTTTACTGAATGGGGGAGCCCACTTCGAGCCCCAGCGATGCCTCTGGACACCTCCAGCTAAAACCCTTGCTGAGTAATTTTTTGGGTACCAAATCTCCCTGGGAAACCACGGGTTGCACAGGGAAAGTAACTCCTCAGTATCCTGATGTGAGAATTTTGATAGGCCCTTGGTCTAATATTAGGTGATCCCTATCTTCACCTATCAAGCTGACCTTAGCAATGAATACGGAGGTTTCATAGAATTACACTGAGGAACTCCACCTAGTCCGAACACTGGTATTACCACAGAGCTGAAGACATTTAAGAACAATAGATTTTATTAAAAAATAATGAAAGTGATCAAGCTTTAAAGAAAAGTCATGAGGTGTTCATCAAAATAAATGAAGTGGACATATGCAGCTGCAATTTGAAACTATTTTGAAACCTTAATAACTGGGCTGGGAAAGTTGGGAAATGGCTTGCTGAGCTTGATCTATACTCAAGCATTTAACCCAACTATGTTTCCTAGCTGACCTGTGTTTTACATGAAGAAGGATACAATCCTGCTTGTTCTTAAAAAGATCAACCAAAACCTTTGAGTTCCAAAAATCATTTTACTGTATATAAAAAATAGGCAAGAGAGGGTACTCTGATAACAATTTAACACAAATGTTTTCAGGCTTCACTTCAAGTTTTTAATACGTTGTTCTTCCTTTATTATGGAATTTAACATGACCATTTAACATTTATCTGATGCCTATTATGAGTGATCTGATGTCACTATTAAACCAAGATTATAAAAAAGTAATTCAGACTAAGCCCACTAAGAGGCTGAAACTCAATTTTTGCTCCAGAATATATACAACTACTTGATAACGTGTTCTTGGTACACCATGACGCTAAAATAAAGAGGAAATGCATAAAAAGAGCTATAACGTACAGGCAATCTACCACTTACCTGAAGATTTGTGATGAAAAAGTTTTGTATTTTGCCTGATGATGATCCTCCAGCTCTACACGTTTTTTCAATTACATTATTCCACATTATCCCTATTCTTTTCCTACCTTTGCCTTGCCTACCCATCATTCTACTTCTATGGATGAAATTCATCACTGATGATGACCCTTTGATGTTGAAACCAGGGTCATAAACGAATAAACACTTTCAATGGAAAAATGGTTTCTCATTTCGCCATATTGACGACTTCAACATTCCACTACCCAATGGTATCCCTTCCATCCAATTCTGAATTCTTCACAATACCATCAATTACTTCCCCTCATTGTACATCATATCACCCGATTTGTCTTCCTCTCAGTTCACTTAACTTTTTTCCCTAAGTTGAGTAAATGATTCATGCAATTTTCCACAAAATTTTTTTTGTGGAAAATTGAATCAATCATTTATTCAACATGTTAAAATTCCACCACATCACACCTGAAACTTCGGTTTTCGTTTTTTCCCAAAACCTACATCCCAGAAGCTCCTCAATCTTTTTCAAGGTTGAAGTTTTGCAACCATAAAATGTCCTGCTCCATTTGAAAGGTTCACTGACCCTTTCTATAAGATAAAATTACCTTTTGAAAATGAAATGCTGTTTCGTTTATCAATAGTTCTCATCAGATAACATATGTAAAGCTAATAAGTAATGACTGGCAGAAACTTCTTCACCTGGATAGGCGAACACAAAAAGTGCTTCGAGTTACATCCAAAATTCAATTCTGTCATGACCCAACATACGTTAGAAAAGAAGCATTCATGTGATTTTACCATCAAAGTGATTCACTTCCAAAATAAAGGCCAGAAATTGGAGCATGTATAAACCATACAATGATGAAGGACAAATCCAATCCCCTCCTCAAAGATATAATATTCAATTCCAGTTTCCCTCTTCTCTCCCCAATTGCCCCTGGGTGTTCCCTCCTCCATCCTCGACTGATCCTTATGATGACACCATGAACTGAACAGTGGGTGGACACCACTCATGAAAGCATGTTACAGACCTCATTATGGTGGGTGGTCCCTAATGACTTTGTATCTTATGGCCTTGCTGAGACCAGGCCATGATAAAGACTTTTTCAATTGTTGGTAATTTCTTTTCTCCTTCCCTGGGGTCACCCCTAGGGCTGTTGTGTGCGTCTTGTATGCACACATACTAATACTAAATCAAAGTACCAAAGAGAATAAATTTTTTTTGAAGAGACATTCATTATTGCCATTATACTACCATCTATAAAAATGAACAATATGCAACACAATAGACTTTCAAAAACTGTCAAACGAAGAAAATAAATGCTCTTAAATTAACAATAAGCGATCACAAAACAAGTGCAGTAAGTTCATATGGTGTAACTTTAAAAATGACAATAACAGATATTTGATATTCTAGCCTTCTTAAAGCATTAATATTTGAGGGATAATAGTCTAGTATCTACTTTACTGTGGAAACTTTTAGTTATTCCGTTTTTACAGTGAGAAAAAATTTCAGAGGTTCATGAAATCATTGACGAATACCTAACTAACAGTAGCCAATACTAACAGTTAATGCTATTTCAGACATTTTATAATTCTGTGTTACAGACAGAATTGTGAATATTCTTCTCATCTATTTCCATTCCTTTAATTACTTCAATACGTAGATTTTTATTGAAAATTACAAAGTATCCTATTTAAAAATTAAGTGGCAATTTCAATGGCTACCCAGTCAAAATTTCGCCAAAAGGAGGAAATGAAAACATGAGAAATCACCATAAAAATTAACAGAAAGTTAAAAAAACTGAACTCATGTTTTTAACGACAACAAAAAACAAATAGCCTAAGAAGCTACCAAAATGCACAAAAGGTGTACGCAACATCGGATTGAGCAAGGTTAGTAAACTGTATGTAACCAGTAACATAAAATAGGATTATAAATAAATTGCAACAAATCCCATGACAAATATGTTAAAATGAGTTTCACTTTAATCACCTAACTTCAATATTTAAAGCGATATTTCTTACCGTTTTCCCTGCTACCTCCAACAAGGATCTTTGCCTCTTCAAAAGCTTCTTTCCACTTCATAGCATCTGACAGAAAAGAAAGAAATATAAATATACTGTTTTTAGTGTGAACACGGTCAAATTGGAGTAAATACGTACTTTCCGCATTTGCAAATCTAATAGCCAGTAACTCATTGCGAGGAGTTTCTTCAGTTAAATCCCCTGAGACACTCCAAACCCAAGCACGATCACTGCCACAATTTGGTTTTAATTCCATCCATGGTGCAACTATGAAAAAAAAATCATTTAATGCTAACCATCTCAAAACAAAAAAACAAGATGTCGAAAGTATTGGATCTTACCAAAATGATTGGCACAGATCTTTAACGTTTTATCTCTTCTCATCACTACCCTCACAGTTTTTTTATCTTTGTTATGGAGTAACTTTACGTCTCCTGTCCCTCGTTCTTTCCATTCTGGTGGCGACTCGCTTGTATCATACCTAAAGAGCTTTGCCCTCCTGCAAAGCGAATTATACCAAATCGAATCACGTCACTTCTAACAGCTCATTTTTATATGAATTATAAAACATTAGTAAATTACAATTTTATTAATTCCTCCTCATTTTCTTCAAGAGTACACACCACAACCTCTGGTAAGGTAATTATGGGCTCAAAGTGTACATCATGCTCTGCACTTGTATCATGTACTCCACCACCATCCTTGACTCCGTGGCCGTTCTTAAGAACAAGAAAAGAAGATCATACAGTTTATTTCAAATGACTGAGATTTTCCAGATGCAAATCATATTATCTACGCGCATGAGAAACAAATTTGAAGAACGAGAACGGGGAACCCTGTACACATCAAGTGTTATCAAAATCCTTTAAGCATTACGATATTTGGACAAATTAGCAAAGCTGACTATGTTCACAAATTACAATCCAAGTTCTACATACCAAAGTAGTCTCCATTTCTGAGAGTATAAAAAAGTCCAACACACAACACTTCCCGCCACGACTAACGCACGGCGCAAATTGGTCTGAATTGGTCCACTTCGTCCCCTTCCTTGGAAATTAACAAACATAAACCTTGCAACCCCCAGCTCCGTGGTCGGATGTGGAACTATGAATAAAATTTTTAAATGTGTTATAATGTATTACGTATTATGAGGATGCTTTGGCTATTTTTTTCTCAAGTACTATTTCTTGTGAGACAACCATGTGCCATTTATGCGACGTTGACCACATCAGTCAACCGTAATATGTTTTCATTAACGTTAACTGCAATGTGATGTTTTCAATAAGATAAATTTTTGGTTAATGCGCTACAACTTGAAATTACTGAATTTCTTATCGTAAAAATTGAAAAAAAGACTCTTCACTCTAAAAACTAATGAAATTTAAATGAGAGGATTAAGGGGAACTATTGGCAACATCTCAGTTAATTATTTAAAAGCTATGTTACATTACTTTAGGGCCGTCAAATTTGGTTATTGGTTTTAATGAAGTAATTTTCAAACAACTAAAAAATCCGGTGGTTGAAAAAAAACAACTTGATTCATATTCGTTTTATTTCGTCCTAAGAATATTTCCTTTGACAGGACATCCCCGATAAACAAATGAACGTCGCTAAAAACAGTTTATTCTAAGAAATAATAGCTAGTTTCTTATTTTTAAAAGGCTTTAAAGAGATAAGGAACACACAAAATTTATTTAAAATTTTAGGTTGTAGGAAGACGTAATTGTCATACAGTTATATTAATTAAGCACATAAATTATGCGTCGATTACCTACAGAGTATCCAAGATGGTGGACATTCAATAAATGAATGTGTAAGTTACCTCTTACGGTAATTGTAGCAATGTATTATAGGATGAAAGTGACGTGAAATAAAACTAAGAAAAATGGGGGCTAAAGACTCTAAACCTTGCTGTATGACCTATGAAGAAGCAGTTAAACGAGGCAAGTGAAAAAATTTAAGTAAATGCAAGATCCGTCTGCTACGATACCTTATATGCCATCACGCTTTGATTCATTTAGCTTTATATGCTTAAATTCCATTTGAATTGCAAGAAACCTAGTTGCCTTCCAATTTTTCATTACTGTTTTCCTTAAATCCAAACATTTCCTGTCTATATATGCATTGTCTTTATAATGCCATTCAACCAGGTATTTATGCGCACTCCACACTTATTGATCATTGATGTAGCTCTTACTGTTGTTGTTATTTACTAACATAGGTTATTATCCGTTTGTGCATGTTAAAATGTATCTGTACACTGAATTATTATCTAATGTGACTCTCCTGCTCTCAATTTAACGCATTACGTAAGATTGAAGTTTACAGGAAATTGAATGTTTATGTTTCTATTTTGTGTCTTTAGTGTCAGAAGCGGAACTTAAACGCTTAAAGGAGGCATTTAAAAGGGTATCTACGCTCAATGGTTCAATTACCAAGCATGCATTTGTCAAAGATGTTATTGGGGAAGGTGTACCGTCAACAGTAGCCGAAGTTAGTACAGTAGAAATTTATTGCAATGATACTTATTGAATATATCACATTGTTAGTCTAGTTTTTGTTATCTTAATTAAATATGTGCTCATTTTATTTTTGATAATTTCACTTTTTATGCTAGTACATCTACACCGCTTGTGGAGGCACTCAAAAGGGTATTACTTTGAAAGACCTTCTCTGTGGATTAGTATTACTCACAAGAGGTAAAGAAGAGGAGAAAGTAAAATGTAAGTACATAGTTGGATTTCTGTAACTTCTACTGGTGGCTTATACATCACTAACATAACATTACTCTCTTCCAGTTTTATTTTGTTTATATTCCAACGAAAATGGCAGTTTTGTGGTTAAAGATGAAATGCTCAGACTAGTTCATGCTTGTGAAGGTGGCTACATACCAGAATCTGTCCTACAACTTTTTTCGGAGGTAAGAACTAATGTTTAATGATTGTCCATCATATAGTCAAAGTGATCTCTTTCTGTTAGTTCATTAGCTTTAGCATTATTATGCTAAATACTATCTTGTATACTTAAGCTTACGTTTACTATGTCTTATACTGACAAAGAGACTTGTGAGAATATTTGTCAACATTTTTAGCACTATCATAGTGAATACAATATTTATATTATTGCACCTCCGTGTTTTTTATATGTTCGGCTACAAATTTTCACTCAGTATCAGGAAAATACCTCTGTGTAACATATCATATTTATACTTTCGTGGCGGTGATCGGTCTTTGAAATTTTTATTTACTTACTCAAAAATACGATTTCAAGATGACACAAGATCAAAAAAACTGGTGAATGTAAAGAATTTTTTTTACTTGGAAGTAGAATGCTCAATAATGAAATAAGGGGAAATTTCTTTTAAGTTTAATTAATTCAGCTCTTAGGAAGACTTGAATGTTAATAGCATTAGAAATAAGGAATGCAGTATGGTAGTTTTAAATTGCTCTTATGAAGAGCAATAGTAGTAGATTATTAAAACATGATAATATTCATATTAATTCATATACAACCGTGGTCATATTATAAAAAAATAATTTCCGGAGTAGAGTTAAATGTATCAATAAATGGAAAGAACTATAGACAAAATCTAAGAGTGAAATTTCGACTGTATTATAAATTAAAATTATACAATTATGCTGGGCAATAAGGGAATGAAGTTAAATCTTGCTTAAAAATCTTTTAAGTGATGATTAAAATGGTTGAGGAAATTTGCTGAAAGATAGGCAATGCACGGAGAGGAATAAAAAGCCTTGATGAAATTAAGAGGTAAAAATGCCATATATATAACGGAATATGTCTTAAAGGAAACTAGAATATACAAAACTAATTGTACAACAGAAATGATGTAAAGGGAGGGGGCCACAAGTTTTGGATGCATGGAAATATAAGGCAAGAATGTATTCAATGCCTACTCCACACCAGTTTTAAAGTACATTCAGTTCTTTAAATTCAGCCATGCCAAACACCCGATAAAAACAAACCACTTGACATCTCCTACTGACATGCACCCCATAAAAAGGTCCCCCATCTATCTCTTGAACAAAATCCACCTAGGAGTCCTCACTTGGTGGAATTTCATTATCAACAAGTGTTGACACTTAGTATATTTCCACAAACAAGTACATCTGTACATAAGTATATTTGTTTGTGGAAATGTACTTAGTGTTCAAGCATGTTGTTTATCTCTTGGACTCCCTTGAATGTATTTACATACACAAATTCATCAGTAGTTTGAATTCTGACCATAGTCCCGTTGTCTCCCCTCTCTTCCAACTATTCTTATGGTTTTAACCCTCCTCAATCCCTTACTGCTCCCCTCCACTACCTTCCACACTTCTCCCACCCCTTTTTTCTCCCCTCCCACCTTCCCTGTGATCTGTTATGTAATTATGTTGCCAGCTGTTCCATAATCTCCTTTTGCCTGAAAAAGAAGACTTGTTCATTGAAACAGCATTATCTTCCTTCCCTTACACCCTTCTGTCCCCCCTGGTGACCACCTGTTATCTTGTGCAGCTCAGGGCTCTCCAATATCCATCTGGTCCTGCTGACACCCAGGATAAAGGGATTCTTCAACAGGTGAACGAGCCTTGTGAGTCATCACACCATCCCTTCTTAATCCTCACCTCTCCCTTGTCCTAGTCCTCATCTCCTTACCCCCCCTCCCTTTCCCATTAATGCTGGCCATTTAATACATTCTTACCTAACAACAGAAATGATTATTAAGCAAGAGTGGTTTCAAATCACTATAGGAATGAGAGAAGCTCTGTGTAAAATAATTGATATGGGAGGAAAAGGAAAAGTGATGGGGCGAATTCGCTTCCAAACCTGAAGGAAGTTTTCAAAGGAAGCAAGAAGTTGTGATACTTGTACCTATAACCAGAAGAAGAAAAGAGGAGGACATTCTGGTACTAGAAACATGAATGAAAATTTATTGAAACAATGAAAAGAATTATAGAAGAAATTAAGTGATTCAACTTGGTGCTATGTGGACATGGTCGCCAAAAAAATAACAGTGATTGAGAAATGGGTGCAAGCCACAATGTGTATGGCCAAATTCCATTGCTGGAAGTGGAGACAGGGCTAAAGAATATGAATATTAACAAAACATCAGGTTTTTATAAACAGTAAATGATAAAGGTAGCGAAAGTACAAAATATAAAATGATTTTACATAGTGATTTTCATAAAAGCATTTAAGCTGTTATGAGAACTAGACTGCTTAACGCTGCACAAAGGAGGTTTTTATTCCATTATTTAAAAAAAATAGAGCTGCAAAGGTATCATACTAGTGAGTCACCTAAATAGTGACAGAAAATATAATAGAGAAGACAGTAAGATTGAACTACATATAAAAGAAGAATGTGTATTTGGAAAGGCTTTTAATCAAATAATTTCCATAAGAATGCTAGTTATAAACTATTATGAGGGTGTGAGTGAGAACATCTTGATAGTGGTATTGAAGTGAAAGCTTTCATGGGGTGAAAAAATAGATATTTACTTGGACACCATTTATAAAATTTTCTTGAAGGCTTAGAAATATCCCTGCATTTTGCACCCATTGGCTATAAATGTTTTTTCAGGTATCCCTGCTTGTTGAGGCAAAAGGATTTATACATTTATGCAAATTTTGGAGAAGTTCACTACCAGAGAGTGGGGGTAAATTTCATTAGGACATTGAACCGGAGGACTTGAAAGAATAAAATCACGAATGAAGTAAATAAGAAAGATACAAGTATCAAAGACTTGTGGATATTCTAGGAAATCATACATTTCAGTTGTAGAGACATATGGTGAATATTTTAACCATTCGAAGAAAACTAATACTTAAATTTATTTGTTTTTCTTCTTATTCTTGTGTGAAAAGTTTCAGGAAGAGTTTCAGTTCCATTTACCTTAATCTGAACACTGAAATGATTAAGTTGAGTGGTAATAATGATCACATTGATAAATACATGTGTTAATCAGATTTGGTGATATAAATATATGCTGTGAACAGGAAACATTGTGGATATGTGGTGTAAGGAAAAGGAATGTGTAAATGTTTTGCCTCATAAACTTTATGGCAAACAAAATAGATTTTATTTAATCTCGGCTTCTTCAGGTGTATTGTTTACAACTATAAAATACCTTGGATATGATTGCTTACATACACAAGGTTTTTTTTATAGAGCTAAAAGTTTTTAGAGTGAAAAATGTATCTTATAAATACTGTAATAAAGTTAGTGAAAAAACAAAGTTACATTTTCCTTTTCATCACAACTGTATACATATCATTTCAATTTCATACTTTCCAATATATCATTAATAAAGAATAAACTATAATAGAAAAATAGATATTTTACTTTTTGTATTCTAATGCCAAAATAAAATGTTCTCATACATATACACTATTTTTTGTCCATAGGATATAAGATTAGTGAATAAAAGCCATACCCTATGTCTTGATATATGGTAATATATTTGAGGTAATGTTTTATTTATGACTTGTGTATTATTTCAGCATGAAAAAGTACCATTTGAAGAGTTTCGAGATTGGTTACATGCAAATCCAGATGCTACATCCCTCACAAGGTGGCTTTTATCAGAACCCTGTACTGTAACTCTGTCAAATGATACTGAAACTCCTACATTTTACCAGACTTTGGCTGGAGTCACTCACTGTGAGTATGGCAGAGCTTTGAAATAGTACATTGCAGGTGATTTAAGCATTAGCAATATTCAGCCTAGATTTAAGTGAAACAAATTCCTTTCCTCCTAAGTTGCAAATTATTGTGATTCATTTCCTCTGAGATACCTGTGGCAATTTTACTTAAAATGAAGTTTTCATGAATATTTTACTGGAATAATCATTTTAAGTACAATAATTGTGTCTAATTTAGTCTTGTTTTTATGACTGAAGGCCATAGTGTTTAATTCTCTGGTATACTACAGGCTACCTGAGTTGTTCAACAAATTTATATCTTAATATAATTTTTTTCAGTGGAAGAGAATGATATAATTGAATTGGAAAAACAGTATTGGCATTTAAAAGGGCAGTCACGGACAGGAAAATTGGACCTTGAGACATTAATACCTTTGGTTTGCCCACCAGTTCCCATTTCAGTTTGCCAAGGTGTGTTTCATGCCTTTGATGAAAATAGGGATGGGCACATTGACTTCAAAGAAATGGCATGTGGAATATCAGCTGCCTGCCGAGGGCCACTTACTGAACGACAAAAGTGTAAGAATCACAAAAGTATAAATTTTATTTCCTTAGTTTCAAAACTAAGATAAAGACATATTGTTGTTTGCAATAATTCTATGTTGTGAATTATATTCACAGATGGAGATCACTGAAAGCTCTTGCCAAGTCAAGAATTTTTGGTGAACTTCATCTTTAAGTCACATATTTAAATTTATAAAGCCAGAGGTTACATTTCATTGCCAGTTGAATTAATACCTCTCTAATGTGATTACAGGCATTTTGATCCTTTTTATTGTACAGTTTTTAGGATTATATTTTCAGTTGATGTTTTTTTATTTATGATATGGAGCCCTGTTTATATCATAGTAGTTGACTCAACATGATGAACGTAATAAGTAAAAATTGCATTGCTTACTTTTATTTTCAGTTTGTTTTAAAGTTTTTGATGGGGACAGAGATGGTATTCTAAATGAAAATGAGCTGAGACATATGGCAAATGTACTCCTGTTTGTTCGACGGGAAAATAGAACATCCCAAGAACTTGCATCAGATCCTTATGGCACCTTGGGTAAGTTTGCTAAATTATATGTCAAATAGCTTATGCATTTTAATTGAGGGCATATTTTAATAAAGCGGGTCTCCTTATTACATTTTTATACCTTATTGCATGCATGCAGATTCATATTTTGGTAGTTGAAAAGTTCTTTTCATGATTCAGATGGTGATGCAGTAATTTATTTTCATGATTCTAACAGATATTGATGCAGTGATTGCTGAAATTCGCCGTAGCTCACAATCATCATCACAAGAGGGATTAACACAAGAGGAATACCTGATGTGGACTGTTGGCAATTCCTTACCATTAGACTTTCTCAATCTACTCTTTCAGGTGAGAAAGAACTTTCCAAAGATGAATTCATCCATAAACCTTAGAATGCCTATTCATCCAAAGCATATCTTTGACTGATTTTGAAATACCGTCATCGTGTAATGTTTAATTATATGATACACTTGATAATTGCATAAAATTGAGTAGTTTGAGTCTTACTCCTGGCTCTCTGCCTGCTACCCTTATTTGAATGGCCTGAGTACAGGTTTCTGATAAGATTGCTATCCTTCTAGTCCATTCCTATATTCTGTGAACTTCCTGCTGTCCACTCTTCTCTTTCGGATGCTTCCTCTAAGCAAACAAGTACATCCTGGCTTTGAGATGCTGTATTTTCTGGTAATTAACACACATTACTATATTACAAGCTCATTAAAAATTTTCTTTGTGTGATAGCTGCATATATAATGCACATAGAAAAAATATGAGCTGTGAAATGTGACAAGAGTATAAAGTATGGCGCTGGAAGCAGAGATGTGGCTACAATATTTTCAGAAATTATTGGTGACAATAGCATGGATTGCGGTGTTATTATGATGCATATTTTCATTTTATTTAATATCTGAAACCTGTAAGAAACCGTCTCAGGCTTAACTTGGTGGAAATCCTTCATGGTGAGAGAAGAAAAACTTAGCATTTTCCACCTATTAGACGCCTTGGAGGAGCTTGAAATCCTCAGTCATTTAAATTGTAAAGAGTGCCATCTGCTTAATGACCATCTGTACACTTCTCGTTCCCCCCTTCTGCATTTCCCTCCTCAACCCTTCACCTAGCCACCCTCACCACCCCCACCGGTAATGACCGCAAGGTCTCCGCCCACCCTCCCCCCACCCTTTCCGTCCCTTCCTTCCTAACCGATAACT
>WURS02000013.1:10448214-10458795 GCA_011762765.2 Rhinocypha anisoptera | reverse complement strand
TCACTTCACACTCTCCCCCCACTTCGCACTCAACAGTCCCCGCTATTCCTACACACAACAATCCCCGCTCTTCCCCTCACACAAACATCAAACAAAAACTTTCCAACAATCAACTTTCCAAAATTCTACTCCACATCAAAAACAATGAAAAAAGGCCAGTACACAACATCACAACAATAGGCCATCAATAGGCTAGACGTTACAAGCCCTTAAACCTGTTGGGGACCCGAGAAAACTTGATAAACGACATTCTTCGGAAAAGAACCAGATCTTGGTTAATGTATTAGTACCTGACGATAACGCTAAGCGTCAAAACTAGTTGTAACAAATAATTTTTTAGTGTAAATTATGTTTTAGACCATTTTATAGCAATTGTATATAGTTTTTAAATATTCTACTCTAAAGTACAAACGTTAAATTAATTTTCCACGTAATTTCCACCATTGTTCCGCCATTTTCCATATCGGGGAACCAGTTGTGTATGCCTCGATTATAGAATGTTACTGCCAATATAGTAACACCATTGATCACCCAGTTGCCATTGTTCAATTTCTGACCAGAAAGAAATTTTAGAAACATTTTTTAGAACTAATTTTAGCTGGATAAACATGATGATCAGTCGTCTGGGCTGTATGGAGGATGCTGAAACTGCACCAAGCCGAAGTCCTGTAGAAGTTATTGTGTCACATGCGCTCTCCGGGTGACTTCGGCGGGTTGCAGCTTCAGCATTCCCCTTAAAGCTCAGTAGTATCACCGAGTGATTTCCACCATGTTTATCCACCTAAAATCATTTGATTCTGGTAAGCGGTTCAGCAATGACGGACGGGGTGAAGAATTATGTTTCTACGTGGTTGAGTCACAAGCGGCAAAGTGACGGGGGTATACAAAATCCAGTGCCCCTCAATGACAAATACCTGAACTATGGTGGAAATTACGTGACAAAATAATTTTTTGCCTATGTTTTACCATAAAAAGTATTGTTTCTCTACAGAAGTATAATGGCCAGGCAAAATTTTCTGGATAGGGTATATAGGTATATATATATATATTTATACGTATATATTAATGGGAAAAGGAAACTAAGGTATTGTGGGGTACAATATAAATGAAGAATAAGGTGGATAGGACACACCCTGAGGCATAATAGGTTCGTGAAGAATATAATAGAAGGAAAAATAGAGGGGAGGGCCCCTCGAGGAGGACCGAGGGACAAATATATAGGGCAAATTATTAGAGACGTTAGAAGGAAGACATACCAAGGAGCAAGAGAGCTAGCACTAGATATGAAAGGACGGAGGGCTGCAGTCAACCAATCTTCGGATTGAAGTACTGATGATGAAACCGCAACCACAAAAGACTATAGCCGACCAGGTTAGCCTGATGGGTAGCGTATATGCTGGCTAGCCCAAAGGTCGCAGTTTCGAGTCCCGCCCAGGGCATGAGTGTTGTGTTTGTCCAGATGGATTTTTATATGAGTTGAAGAGGTGCGAAATGACCATAGCTGTTGAAGCACCCTATAAACAAAAATACTACTACTACAAAAGACTGTAATCTCAGTGAAATTAGTTTTGGGATATAATAGCATTTCCCATGAGATAAGCACTTATAACTGTAGACTTCAGAATTTTTTATATATTTATGATGTTTGAAATTGTTGTAGAAATTTATGCATTATTTGAAACATCATCAGTAACTTTAGAGGGAAGCTGTATCTTTCATGTTTTTTCAGACCTCCCAGTGGAACATCTAGCCCCACCCATTCACCCAGACCTGTCAGAAAAATTGTCACTACACACAGCCTATCATCTTCATCTTCAGCGGTAGCACTTGGGGGCCTCGGTAGTTCCTATGGTGCACCAGCTTATCCCCCCCCTCGTCCAGGCCCCATTGACAACAGTGTGCTTGTCGTGAACCCAACTTATAAGGTAATTTTTCTGAAAGTTATTTATACCTATCTTCCAATACTAAAGATAATTTCTCATCTAACAAGTACTTTTAACCCTTTCTCTTTGGTAAAATTCTTGGATAAATGCTCACTTTGTGTGATGTGCTTTCTGAGAGATTCCCTACACCCTGTGCTGAACCTTTTTGATGCAATTTAATTTCCAGGTATTAAGGTTTACCCTTTAGGCACCCATCTTGACAGGAGACCTAACCATTTTCTCGGCAGATGGTTTGGGGAAAATGCAACTTTCTGGCAAATTTGTAAAACCCGTGCTGCTTGAGTCCACAGTCAACAATATGTTTTCCAGAGCTTTTGTTAAAAGCATAAATCTAGTAGTTTGTACACCTATGACGTCGGAAATGAATTTCCAATGTTTTGCTGACCAAAATTATTTTTTAAATGAAATTTTACTGTTTCTACTGCTAGTATTTACATTTTTATATTAATTCCACCTGATATGATTAATAAGTTCTTCTCAAAAACTCTGTTAATATTAATGCTAGAGTTCCACTTAAAATTGGGAAATAATCGTTGAAACACATTTAATTCATTTCTGATACTATATGTTTAGGGGTTACAAATATTTTTTTAGGAATATACTGAAAAAACATTATGTCAACCACGGGCCTCCTGCTGCAAGAGAGATGCAAAGGGGACTGAGGGTCATAGATGATGTTGTGATGCTACAAAACCTAGGTCGTGCAATAAATCTTTTTATTTGGAATTACAAAGTTTTTCACGTCTATGTCATGATTCGTTCATATGTTTCCATAGGAAAATTTCTATTGGGTATACCTGACATTAGGGCTTTTGCATTGGAAAATCTCCCTCTGATATACACGGTGATATCAGTGGAAGGGTTAATGATTCATGCCTTAATGCTTGAGCCGATTACTTTTTCATAAGTCTCCATCACAAGATTCTCCCATAGGATGCTGGAGTCATACAAAATCTTATCAGATGAAATGTTAAACTTTGTTTTATCTCACATTTTGTGGCTATACTGAAAAATTTAATAATAGATTTGCTGGAATATATGTGCATTTAGTCAAGTAGTTGCATGTGCAAATTATGAATTACAAATTTGAACAGCATTACTAGAAATGTGCCGTAAATTAGAAAACAGTTATGAAAGGGTAATGAAATAGGCTGGATTTGATCTCAACTCAGTGGTCTCATGTCAGCATTATACAGTAGTTTGGTCTCTGTATAATAATAATTTTTTATTAGACCAAAGGACACAATACACTCTACGATGTATAGGAAAGTGCATAGTCAATAGTTGAGATAATGGTCATATCACCGTTTTTTATAATTTGGTAAGAAATTAAAAAAAAGGAAATTTTATAAACCATGCTGATTCCACAATAAAAGGGTGAACCCAACATCTTCCCTGTAGAAACATTGTAGCATTAGTTAAAAACACCCACAATGATATAAACCAATACTGTATTCTTATTGTCTCAGGGAGTAATAGTTTCTTTTTAATGTTCTTCATTTAAAATTCAGGTCATAACACTGACTGGAGAAGGTGGAAAACTGAAGAGGAATACAGTACTAGTAAGATCTAGAGATTTTGAATTAGTTCCAGATTCCTTATGGAAAGCTCTTCATCAATGGTATGATGGGTCTCCTGCTCTCCCAAGACAGGTAGGCTTAATGATTATTAAAAAGAGTATATTTAATTATATCATAATTTTTGGTAATGACATGAACCTTGTCTAAATAGTTTGTCCATACACTTTGTGTAGCAGCAGAACTTTGTAGAACGAGGAGTAGAAAACTCTAATCAGCCTTGAAACATTAAAACCAGCTTTGTTTATTTTATCAGCTGTTTTTCCTACCTTAAGATAAAATCTAATAATTGGTGTGATTCTCAATCATCACAGGAACTACTGAAAGTGCCTGGCATATGCTACAACTAATGAATATAGTAAAAATACTGATGACTGTAATCTGGTGACTAATGGCATAATAATTGCTCATGCCTGACAGATTTGACTCTCAAGCTCTCACTCCTCGATCTAAGTCCATTGAGAGTGGGGGTTCCAATCTGATTTGACCTTACTACCTTCAAACTGTGCTCAGTTTTCATAGTTTCCAATTCTTTCACCAGAATTCCTAGTCTTACACATGGTAGTCAAGGCATCAATTTTAAATGATGTGACATCATCATATCCATATGTTCCATGACATCACATGATAGTAGTGCAAGTTTTTAAAAACGATACTGTAATGAAGAAACTCAGAAGATTGTTTTATTCATTGTAATAGTAATAATGTGCAAAAATGAACCATGATCAAACCCCCAGATGGATTTCTTTTCATTGTCATCACTCTCCAAAAACTCTTTAATTTCAACATTATACTGCATGCTTTATTTTTATAACTCAATAGAATATCATCAAATTTTATGACTGGTAAAAACTAAGAGGCCCTTGGTTTTTAACTTCATGGCAGTAAAAGGCAGATTCTCTTAATTCTTAAATAAAACTTAATGATATGTTAAAACAAAATGTAAACTTTAGATGCGGCTCCTGGAGTTTTTGTGCATTGGGTTATTAGATTTACTTTATTGACACTTGAAGAAAATTAAATTTAAAAAATTTTCTATCTAAATTATCTACTGCACTACTCAGAGATGAATAGCTTCTTAGTAGTTATAACTGCTTGATTATATATATGCAGGTAATACTGAGGAAGAATTGTGAGCAAGTGGAATTAGAATTGTACCCTTTGAATGTTCGTCTCTTAAGACATCAAGTGCAACATGCCTCACAAAATCAACAACAGCAGCAGCAGCAGACGATATTGCAGAGTCAAGGTCGTGCCACCCAAACAGCCTGGTCAGGGATGGTTGGTGGCTATGGAGCTGCTGCCCTCAGTAAGGATATTGTTCTAATTTTAAAATATACATATAGCTGTGTATAATAACTTACATACAATATTCTGCATTTTTATTTAGTTTTTCACTCTTGCTCAAAGATTGCATTGGTGAATCACCTTAATCCTTTATTTTCTCTTGTAATTCAAAGACTTTGCTAAGAAACGGAATAATTTATTCTCCAAAAGACCATACAGTTACGTTTTTAGGTATAGGAATCATCAATGTACACTGTAATGCATAATGATTTTAGTAATATAATTTCAAAATTGACTTCAAACCATGATTAACATAAAATGTTACTTAGAAATAAGAACAGAAACCTCAAACCACTAATGTGTAAAAAAAAATAAGCTCAGTGTTTCAAGATTTGCCGAAAACCTTTGAAACCAAACACTTTTGATAGTGCCCTAAAAAATTTTAAATGTATGTATACAAGAATATATGTATCACTTGACATTAAATGAAATTTCCTTATCCAAACTGTATCCCAATTTAATTCATACTAGACAATACTACATAATACATATAATTCAATACACATAGGCTGCATTTAAAAAAATATGTAATCTGATATGCTTTTCATTCTTCCCTTGATTAATTTCTATAACTCTTTGAATTTCAAAACCTGTTCAATTATTTACATACCTACCTAGAGTCAGCCTAGCATTTGTTGGATTATTGTTTTGTCCTCCTGGTGAAACTATAATAAATATTGTGAAACTTGTATATTACTCATTAACCTAGCTTGGATTTTAATTTTTTTCAAAAGGAACATGTGTGGCCTAAGTAAAAGTTAACATAATTTCATAGAATTATAATGGACCTTTGCACATACAGGACAAGCATTTTATAGTAAATAGTCTCTTCTTCCCTTTTCATCCACTTAAAATGTTGTATTGTTTCCAAAATTATAGGTACAACTGGGTATGCTTATGTATCAAGTTTGCCTACACCACCAAAGCGGTATTTGGCATATGTTGCAGCATTTAGTTGCATGTCCACGATTAAGCAGGTATATGACTTCCTGTGCTCCAGACTAAAAATTCGTCCAGAAGATATGAGATTATGGCTGTTTAAAGATGAGGCAAGTAGTTTTCTATTTTTATGGGGAATTAAAAAGCAGTTGTAATCAGAAGCACTACAGTTTTCTTTTGCATAAAAGTTTTGAAGTGGATTAATCAGCCCATAGTGTAAGAATTGTATGCCATTAAATATACTAAGCATCATGGAAATGGGATAATTCATCTCAGTCATAGGCAGACTAGTATTTCTGTCTAGGACAATTATAACAGCATAGTTAATAGAAAATAGGTAGTTTAATTGGCACAAAGTGATCTGTATATATCTTCCACAGCATGTTAGAATTTGTTTTATAATCTGTGCTCCTTGTTTGACCTAGTTAGTTAATTGGTGAACAGAGGAGAATAGTAGACCATTCTCAGGTAGTAGGATTTATGTGATTTTTGTTGAGAAATCAAGGAGGATGGAACAAGGGGTTCATGGAATATGCTCAAGTGGTTTCTCTTTCATTACAAGAATTGAAAACTTTGGCTAAAAATAATACATACCATACTGAAACAAGAACTGGGCAATATGTAAGACTTCATGTTTTCCTGATGCACTACTCTGGTGAAATATTCCTGGGTTTTTCACTGGGTTAGGCTTTCAGGTGCCGATGTTTCAATGGCTAACTCTACCATCATCCTCAGGGTGATCAATGCCCTGAAGACAATGGCAGAGTTATTATATAGAAGAAATTTTCTAATGTAAAATTTTTTTCTGAGCATATATTTCCCTTTGTCATTATCTAAAGCCTTTGATAAAATAGTGTTGTATTACAATTTTTAAATGTTGTACATGCATCTCAGCAATGCTTTAGTTCAAGTCAGGTTATCACTGATGAATTTCTCAACAACAATGAAATTTTAGCCAGCTCTTAATTTCAAATTCAGACCTATAATTATTAGGTGCCCCTTTAAATGGAGATGGAATTTTAAAGAGAAGAGTATTGAAAAATCTTTCAGCTGAAATGACTAAATGTTTTTGGTGAAATACCACTTTCTTTGAAATATTCTAACATTTAAAGGACAATTGGGTCATCAGTACTCTAAATGAGAATCCCTTGGGTATTAGTGCAGAATAGGATAGAATTTTTTATTGCATCATATATGGATTTTTTGTCACTTCTTGTAATTCTGCATATAAAAAATTTGGAATAGTGTTAATTTGTGTACTTAAATCCCCCTATGAAATTCTTTTGTAAGCCATTTCGATGTGGAACTGTGATTAAGGTTGTTGTGTTTGAAATAAGATTCATCAAATAAAATGAGTTCATGAAATTTACTATGAAAATGGTAAACAGCATGAATATCAACATATATTCATGCTACCAGATTGACAAGAATATTTCAAGTGAGGAGTTTAACCTAAGATGAGATATAGTGGCTTTGGAACGAAGATACCTTCTGTCATATTGGTAACAACAATCATGTGAATAAAATTCATAATTCCAATTTAAGTGACTTAGAAGCATATCCAAATTTCAAGTGAAGGTAGGTCTTTTTATTAAATTGTAGACATGGAAAATGTGGCATTGAAAGATTGACAATGAAGCCTCTGAGCCCCCCTTCCCCCCCAATTGTCCTATCTAAACATTTTCACTAAAGAAATGTTAACTTATTTTTTTTAATTACCTGAATTTTGTATATGCTTATTAGTGTGCAGTGATAAATTTACTTTTTGAATATTACAGAACAATATGTTGCTAATTGAAGAAGAAGAAGCTACATTGGAAGAACTCAGTGTCCAAGATGAGGATCAACTTTTAATTGAGGTCCGAAATAAAGATCTAACATGGCCAGAAGAGATGGGATCTTTGGCTACCAATCTGCAGGATAAGCGGAAACAAGGTGTGTGAATTTATAATTAGAATTAAATAAGAATAACTGAAATATTTTGAGTGTGTACTAAATGGCTTACTTAATTCCAATATGACCTATTTTTTTTAGCCCCTGCCGAAAAAGGTGCTACTGGTCTTAACAATTTAGGGAACACTTGTTTTATGAATGCAGCACTGCAATGTGTTAGTAACACTCGAGCTCTAACCCAGTATTTCACTGAAAATATGCATCTCTATGAATTGAACAGGTCAGTTTGCATTTAAACCTTGGTTTGGTTTCATATTTTGAAGAATATTACTTTGTTTGTTTTTCATTGCTCATCTTCTTTTTTTTAGGACCAATCCTTTAGGCATGAAAGGACACATAGCAAAAAGATATGGCGATTTAATAAGAGACATCTGGAGTGGTACTGCCAAAACAATTGCCCCGTTGAAATTGAGGGTAGGTTCAGATACATGCCCAAAACATTTTAAAAAATATGCCAGTAGTAGTGGAATTGCCAGTTTTGCTATCATTGATAATGTAATCTTATTTGGAAACACTCATTAACCTCGAAATTATACATAGAGTTAGAGCATGATGGTGATAAATCTCTAAGGGTGGTGAGTCTCTTATGGTGATGAATTTCAAAGGGAAAAAGATTTTTATGATTTCTTTCAACTCAGTTATGCCAGTATTATTCTGGTATCCTATTGATTTTGTCATGCGACTAATGTTGTATCTCGCTGTTAAAAATAGAATTAGATAATTTATATAAGGATCTGTTTTTTCCAGTGGACCATTGGAAAATATGCTCCTAGGTTTAATGGATTCCAGCAACATGATTCTCAGGAACTACTGGCATTTTTACTTGATGGATTGCATGAAGACCTTAACCGAGTTCATGACAAGCCTTATCTTGAGCTGAAAGACAGTGGAGGACGTCCAGATGTTGTAGTGGCCCAAGAAGTAATGCTTAAAAACCTTTGAAAATTATTGCACATGCATTGAAATATTGAAGTTGAAAGATAAAAACACCTTAATGAATGACAGTTTCTGTGCTGAGAAAATTTTACTGTTTATTATATTATTATTGGCTGATGATTTTCTCCCTATGCAAATGATTCCTTTTGCCTTTAAGCTAATGATTCCTTTTCTTTCTTTTTTAGGCTTGGGAAAATCATGTACTAAGGAATAAATCTATTATTGTTGACTTATTCCATGGACAACTCAAATCCAAAGTAACTTGTAAAGTGTGCAGTCATGAAAGTGTGAGATTTGACCCTTTCAACTACCTCTCTCTTCCTTTGCCCATGGAGAGTTACATCCATGTGGAAGTTATAGGTATGCTCTTGTATGCTCATTCATGTGTAACTATAGTCATACAACTGTGAAAAATTTGGTGTTAGTTATATCCAACTTCTTAGTAAAGTTGAGTGTATAAATTCTGGCCATGGTTAACAAAATCTGTTAAAATGCTAGTTTTCATATCATGCATGCCTGTTAATCCCAGGATTATCAATTGCCTTATTTTTTACTTGTTGTTTTTTAATGTTTTGTGAAAGACTTGCTGCAATTTTAAATTAAATTCTTGTCAAGTTAATTAGGAAAACCAAATTTAAAATTGCATTAAAAATATTGAAAGAAGAAAAGAAATTTAACAATTAATCCACATTGAAATTTTGTTTGACCATTTTAAAAGTATAATTTAAAATATTTTACCAAAAATCTCAATCAAAAAAATGTGCTGAAGCGATAATGTGAAAAACTTTCATAATCTGGGGTTTTTGTTTTTACAAAAAATATATTGAATAAAATATGCTCAAATCATTTTTTTCAAAAGGTATCTAGAATCTTTTCTATGGAGTAATAAATTGGTTTGAATAAATAGAATTGATTTTTATTCTTCAAATTTATTAATAAATACTTATGTAGGGTAATAAATGATAATTAGTTTCTCAATCACTGCTCATTGTAATGAATAAAATGGGAAATGCCGAAAATATTTGCACGAAATAAACCTAAGTATGTTTTTCCATTCTGCCATTTTTTCTTTTTTCAGTTGTTAGGCTTGATGGTTCAATGCCCATAATGTATGGTTTGAGGTTAAACATGGATGAAAAATATAGTGCCATCAAAGAACACCTGAGTCCATTGTGTGGAATACCAGCTCATAGGCAGAAGTTGGCAGAAGTTTCAGGTGCTCAGATCAAAGTAGGTGGAATTTTCACTTGTTGGTTTTTCTATAGCAGTGTTTATATGATTTTTATAAAATTTATGTTATTCAATAAATGTTTACGAAATCAGTAATTAATTTTTAAGGAAGTATTCTTTGAGGATGAAAAAAATAAAAACTTTGCTTTTCCACAATATATATTGTGGAAAAGCAAAGTTTTTATTTCTTTCATCCTACTATGGATTTCCATTGAGTGATGCCACACACCATTTCAGTATTCTTTGAAATAAACTTTGGTGAGAATATATTTACATATATAAGATGAAAATTGATTAATATGTACATATACATATACGAGGGTGGTCTGACAAGTTTCTGACCCAACAAAGATACAAGACATTTTTTCTGAAAATTTTTTTTATTTTTCAACATAGTCTCCTTGTAATTCTGTTGATGAAAATCTCTGTCCTCCGAGTGCAATTTTTAGATGAGGGAACGAAAAGAAGTCGATTGGGGCTAGATCTGGTTAGTAAAGCGGATGGTCAAGCAGTTAAAACCGTAATTCATGGATTTTCTCCATGGCAACCGCTGAGGTGTGAGATAGTGAGTTGTCTTGATGAAACAGGATTTTCTTTTTCTGCAAATGTGGCCGTTTTTCCACAAGTTCTGCCTTCAGCTTGTCAAGTAATGATGC
>WURS02000013.1:10422377-10438126 GCA_011762765.2 Rhinocypha anisoptera | reverse complement strand
GTAGAGAATTTAAGGTCAGTGTCTTCAGCAATAAAGATGTCGTCCCAAGATTCTTGAGCAAGATCAGCAGAAAATTGAATTATTGGCTCATTGCTAAATATATGTTTAATGTTATAGAGAGAATTATATTTTAAAGATGGTTTGCTAAAAGTAACTTTTACTTGTAGGCCAAGATGGTCTGACAGACCAGTATTTAAACTGACACAGTCAATAATGGAAGTTGGAATATCAGAGATCACATAGTCAATAAGGGTTTAAGATGATGCTGTTTCCCGAGTTGCTTCATCATTGACAGTATGGAGGCCAAAAGAGGCTAAGAGATTAGAAAAATCACTCTTATTTGAGGAATCTACTAAGAAGTTGATATTCAGATCACCAAAAACTCTAATGCCATTCACCTGTCTGACAGTGACAAACATGATAGCATCATAGAATGTCTGCATGAACACAATGACATTGCCCATAGGCGATCTGTAGAGAGAAATAATTGCAAATTTTTTCTTATTAGTTTTCAACAATGCAAAGGAGCACTCACAAATCAGTTCAACACCTCCATTAAAGTTTAGATTTATCATGTTCATCTCTGAACGACAGTACATAAAGACACCACCACATTTATGCTGTTTACGGCAAAAGGCTGAGATTAGATTGTAACCATCAATAGCATTTCATCCTCAACAAACCATTGCTCAGAAAGCACTACAATATCAGTCCAAAGTTCCTTTAGCAGCAACTCAAGTTCGTAACGTTTGGATATCAAACACTGAATATTTGTGTAGAAAAATTTAAGCACTTTGACATTACATTTAGGGCTGGAGGACCCATCTAGTCACCTTTTTTTTAGCTTTACTAATACCATTTTTCCCCCTGGTGGACACTCCAGGAGCAACAATTGAAGCAGCTGCTTTGGCTGGAGATACTGTTGACTTAGAGGGAACAGATTCCTTATCGAGATCAATGTTAAGATCACAATTATCATTAGCAACCTCAGCATTATTGGACACTGATTTAGGAGAATCGCATACCTTCTCAGGCTGAACACTTTTGGGAGGAAAAAATTTGCCCACACAGATACCACTCAGCCAGTTCTTGCCATCCAATACTTGCTCTTTAAGTGAGAGGGGGGAATCAACCTTAAACGACTTACGATAATCATTGGCACGAAAATCCATACATTTGATGGCATCATCTGCAAATTACACTTGACGAATTCGGAGAATTCAGCACAGGAGATATTTCGAACTACGCCACCGAAGCACAAGAAAAAGCGGCGAGGTACTGCAAAAGAGTATTCATCAGTTGATGAGTATTCATCGATTGAATAACATTCATGATCCACTATCCTTATGGCACACGGGTTTGGTTTCGGCACAGGTTTGTGGATCTTATCTTGAAAATGTTTGCTCCAGAAAAAACTGTTAATTATATCATGCTCAATCTAACCGACCTTGTAGACACACCATATGTGGTCAGCCATCTTTGCTTTAGAACACAAAATAATTTTTTGTAAGGCATTGAGTGAAATTGAGAATCCCAACATTAAGACTTAAGAGGAATACATTATGTTAGATTTAATGAAAACTATCATCTTTTGTAATGTAAAAGCAATAATACGTATTTCATATTCTAAACCTTTTTCGTATTCTAATTCTAACCAAAATAAGGATAGTTGTAGTACATTTGTGCTTCTGTGATATCTGTAACAAAGTTGTGGATGAAACCCAGAAATTCTGTCGATAGAAGAAATATTATTGCACATAATATTTTTAGTTCCTACTTTTTGTTGATTCCGTCTGCTTGACCAAGCACCAATATGTGTTGATAGGAAAGGAAATTTCATCACTCAGTCAAATCTTTGTATGAATTCCATTTATGTGCTCAAAAATCTGGAACCTTGTATGTATAATTTCAAGTTTTAAGTAATATCCAACAATTATGTCCATAAAATTTTATCCTTTATTGAGAATGGTACAATTATCAAACATGCTAGGGAAGAAAGCAATTGGGCAGGTGGAAGAATTCTGCTACCTAAGAAGTAAGATCACCAATGATGAAAAAAGCAAGGAGTAAATAATTAGTATAATAGCAACAAAATTCTTTCAGAAGAAACACTTGCTACAAATAATATTAGCCTGGAAATTAGGCAGAGGTTCTTTAAAACATCATATTGAGCATAACTTTTTAATGGAAGTGTTGCTTTAAGTAATGCTTAATGTAATGTAATTAAAATAATATTACTCCTGTTAGTTTGTCAAAATTAGTTTTTGAATGTTTATTTTTTTCTTTTACAGTGTCATTCAGGCAAACTAGGTGGTGGGCATTATGTATCATATGCCTGCAATCCAAATGGAAAATGGTATTGTTACAATGACAGCAGCTGCAAAGTGAGTATTGAGTAAGGTCATTCCAAGATATTATATTGGTACTTTAATTAATTAATAGGTTCATTTAGTCAGTTTAAGGATGATGCTACTTTTAACTGATGGGTGCAAATAGCCATTGCCAAGCATTACATAGCAGACTGCCATGGGTGCATAATTTCTAAGTCAATTTATGTTTAGAGATAGAGTCACAGTAATCTAATTTCAATTGCCTGCTCTTTACATCTCTTCTAAATTGTTTTGCTACTTAACATTTATCTCCTTTTTCATCCATGACATAACTTTCCTAGGATTCTACCTTACAACCTGCTATTCATTCTCCTATGACATTTTAAACTCAGCTGGATAATATTTTCATTAATCTGGTAAAACAATATTTTTCTATCCTTGATATAATTTAGGCATGAATATTGGATTGCAATTAGACAACTTTTATAAGTTTCACCTCATGTTTTTTATGAAATGATAACAATTTCGTGTGCACTTTTCAATCAGAAATTTTTTAAATATTAAAGATACAATGCTTTTTTTAAAGATTTTTAAAGATTTTCTTTCTAATTTTTTTATATAATGAGTTTATGAATGTTTATAAATATACATGCAAATTCAAATTCATTTATTTCATACATAAGAGCACATTAGATAATCCTATAAAAATTTATAAGATTTTACAAACAGTATAAAGTTGTTACATATAATATTTTAGCTTTCTTCATAAATTCTTACATGATGCTGGTTTTTGTTGTAAAATTGTTTTTTACGAGAACATGAAATAAAAATATATACACCTAGCCTTTTATAAGAAACAGTTTCAAGCTTAACTGTGTGAAAATCCTTCATAGTTGGAGAAGAATAAACTGATCACCTGATGGTGTCACAAAGCGACAAAACCTGGGTCGTGATAAATAAAAATATTACTGGAAAGTGTAAAGTTTATTCTTCTCCACCTAATTTTATACCTTTTAATAAATGAATACCAGGCAGATTCCATGTTTTTTATTGTGGTATATTATGAAATAGGCTACTGGAATCCGTATCAGAGTCCTCCAATAGCACCGCATAAATGAATTTATCACCAGAATTTTAAGTTTTCCTTCTTCTATCAAAGTAATTCAAACTCCTAATAAGATATGTGTAAGATACCAGTGTTATAAGATCAGAACTTACAGCTGATATTTGGATTTTATCACTGTATGTCTATTTATATATAAGAATATAAAGAAGAAAAGATAAATAAAGCGCATACCTTATTTGCATAATAAAAAATACCTATATAAATTATAATAATCACTTTAAAATATCAAAGCAGTCCTATGGAATGTGTTTTGACGAACTACTTGAAAGCTTCTCAAAGAAGTACACATGATGAGAAGAAACACATGTTAAGCCATCTTTGAAAAATTAAATGCAGATGCTTTCTATAGTTGAAAATGTCATAATCAAATCAACCCACATAATCAGATCGGGGATTCGAGGAAATACTGAAAACCACAAACCCACTGAAAGAGAGTAGATAATGGTTAAGCTCATTTTCAATAAATTATTGTGAAACTTCATCATTCATATAAATATATTTTAAACCTGTATTATTATTTATTTATTAAATTATTTTTTTTCTATCAACTCCCATTTAATGATCTTATTTTTCAATTCAAAATTTAACTTCAGCTCTTGCCTCTGGTTTATATTGTGCTAAGATTTTTCAGCCCCTCTTTGAAATCACTTTTGATGAAAGAGTATGCGTAATGTTTGTGTAATGTGAATCAAGCTTTAAATTCAATCACAACCATCAGATTTTAATGTTAATAACTAATGGTGATTTTACTCAGATTTATAGCAGAGTAATATTTCCATTTTTGTCATATTTCTTTGCCAAGAACATGCTCTCCAGAGCTTCAAAATAGAAATACTGATTTCAGTGGTAGTTCATATGTTAAAATTAAATGTATATACGATTTTTAATGGAATGGATCAAAAGGAACAAGAAATGCAGGATCTTTGAATATAATTTGCTATTACAAGTATGAAAAAATTAATTTTTTAAAATGTATCACACTATAGGATTCATTGTTGAAATTCATATTGAGTGTAAAGAAGTTAAAGGTTCTTTTTAATGTAATATTTTACCTAAAATATGTATTTTTTTTATTTTTCACTCAGAATTAAGACTAAATTGTGAGGAATTATTGCCCTTCATGTACAATTAAGGTTTAAAGTAACTATCTATATATCTTTAGTTTAGCACCTTGTAGTATTTTGTAAAGTTAAAATGAAATTTCACTTAGTTGAGTCTTAAAACCAAGAATTCATCTCTTTAGTTATTAGAAATTAATTTCTTACAATTTCTGTGGATTTATTGCTTTAGAAAATATCACATTCTATTACTTGGGGATATTATTAGCTAAAGTGTATATGTAGTATGGCTTTCCTTAGATAATTCTGCTGCCTCAAATTTATTCAATGATTATCATCCTTACTTTTTTAATTTAATATTTTCCAGGAAGTTTCCGAGACCCAGATTGACACCAGCTCAGCATACATGCTGTTCTATGAGCGGAAAGGTCTTTGTCAACAAAGGTATATGCCCAATATTGAGGGAAAGGTACCAGATGTTCGAGACCTGGATGAAGAATTTGATTCAGATCTTAAAAAACTTTGCTGTGTGATGTAAATAGTCAATATCTGAGAGTGATTCCAGCCAGTTGATGTAATCAATAACTAAAATGGTGTAAAGATACTATCAAGCCAATTAGTTACGGCTGGTAGCAGATAATAATGCTTGTTAATGTACATAGATTTGAGAGGTTGTGTTTGTGAATATGTTTGAATGGCTGAATTTGATTGTGGAAAATGGGCCTACATGAAATGGATGTATGTGAACATTTGAATGACAATTTTGTATGAAATCTTTTTTGAAGCACGACGCATGCAAATCATTGGGCAGATTATTTACAGCTTTATTTAAAGTGCAGTGGGAAGGAGTAATAACATACTTCATTTACAGTACACTGGTGTTTTGTGTAGGTCAAACGTAAATCTGGAGGGATTGCTGAAGTTGTCTTTGTCAAAACAAAGTTGTTCACGAAGACAAAAATGCTATAGAACTTTGAAAATACAAAGCTGTGTTTCAAGCATTTCTAATGATAACCTCCAGAGCTCTAAAGATGAAAATTATTTTGTGAAGGGAAGCAGGTTTTTTCTAAAGTTATTGTGGAGTATACTCTCATGAATTTCAGGGAAATATTATTTCAAATACAACATTTTTTGCATTATCTTTTCCAGTTCATTTATTTCTACAGATCTATATATTCCTGTTAGCTCCATAATTTGTGGTCATTTTGACATTTTATATTCACAGAAAGTTAATTAGCTGTTAATTAATGTTACACTTTGTTAATTTTTAGTGATACTTGTCAATTTAAATTTCATGTTGCCTTTTTAGAAAAAGCTATGCTATATATGTTGAGATTTATGTTTTGAAATGCCATATGAAGACCCTAGATGTGCATAATTATTAATGTTTATTAATATATATAAATATATATTTTTTGTTGCAATATTAGTATGGCATACATCCACCAGAATATTATATGTGAATATCTGCAGTAGTTCCTGATGTAATTGTAGGTGTTAATTTTGTTTATGTTACCAGTGCATATTACCTCTTAGCTTAGAAATTTATGAATTGAAAGATACTCATACTTTGTTTGATATTCCTCCTATGTACATTAAGTGAGCCGTCACTTTCATATACTGAAAGACATTTACTCATGAGAAAGAAGTTCTTCACGTTGTTGTGCATGTTAAAATTCTTTAATGTGAACATTGCCTATGATTGAATGCACCTGTGTGTCATGAAATTATATGATCCACATATTATGTGGAAGAGACTTTTGCGCCTGTGAATTTCTATGTTTGTTATAATGCTTTACAGCAAGTGGCATTTTATATTTCTATGAGCTTTACTAGTGATAACTGATGCCTTAATTGTTCTTTATTTTGTGTCTGAATGGCATTGGTGCGAGATACATTTGGGGCAAGATATCCAAACTACTCGGGGGACTTAACTGTGGTATTCAAGGCATTTTTGTCAGTATCTTTATATAAAAGTGGGAGTAAGGTAGGCTGTGCATTTCATGAATTTGCACCTATTAAGGGACAGGTCAAAACATTCCCTAATCATATTTTTCCCTTGATGTGAAATGTGATTGCTATTGGCATGGCACAAGATTCTCGAGTGTTCTTAAAAAAATCTTCTTTTGTGGCCTTTTGAATGGCTTTCAACACTTTTTGGCTTCAACTTTGGAAGATGTTTGCTCGGGACAGTTGTGTCCATTGTTTAGAATGCTGTCATCCACTTTCCTTCCAGTGGTACCAAATATCCTTATTCCCATTCAGGGAGTGAAAAAAAATCATCGTGTATGATTTAGTGTATGATAGTTACTAATGAATGAATTATATATAGACTGATCGACTGCTGTTGCTTGTAAGATATCGGGTTCCTCTTAGTCCTAATATAGGGCTATATTGCATGAAGATGTTTTCATTCAAGGCCTAATTTGTTCCCTTTGCAAATGTTTGGAAGCAATGTGTTTCACAATGGTTATAATTTTCACAAATATTTGGTATTAAGAAAATACGTGGGACACAGCATGAAGATGATATTCCATCATTTTTTTTAAAGCTGACAGGAGTTGTTTTGTATAAAAAGTTTCTGTAAAAATTGCTAGTCTTTTCTGCCTGTTGCATTTGTTCTTGGGAATCAAAAACATTTTTTGTTGCTGATGAATGTCATAAATGAAGCAGGCAGTTACATTGTAATGATTTGCTCTTTGTGTTATTATGTTTGTGGCAGATTTATAATGCGTGAATTGCTGTATATCTAATGTAGGTGAAATAACCATGCAATTTGTATATATTGTATTATTTTCATAAAATGTATAATAATGTATTGTGTGTATACTTTTATCCAGTGAGATCAATTTATACATGATTTGTGCCATTACACCCACGTATCAGCATTGTATTATAGATATTTCCATCTGCTGTCTGGCTGAGGCCCTCAGAGGGTCCTACGTTATTCAGTCCAGCAAGCAATAAAAGCCTATGAGTATACATCTATAATTTATTTATTTGTTGCTTTTTCATCTACATTATCTAATTATGATTGGTATTAAGGGTGAAGATATAAAAAGCTTCAATCCATATCAAAAAGTTAAAGAGCTGTTAAAACCAGCAGATCCCTGTTTTGATTGATTTAATGGCAATTTTTTCTTGACCATTGTAGAAAATTGGGGAAACAGAAGTATCTTTGGCATATTTAATATATTGGGAAATAAATATAGGTAAAAAATATACTGCAATAGAGAGAGCTGTGATGTTTGAATTGCTTAGTGCCTCAGATGTATAGTGATATCTGATAATTTGATTTTATTTTTGCAATAATTTACTTGTTATTGATGAAATAGTAATTCCATGAATACTTGATGCAATTGGTGAATGAATGAAGAAATTGGCATGTTGATACAGCATTTATAAATCAATATTTAAGGTCAAAGGGCATGTATATGCTGAGTATTCCCTTTACATCTATTCGTAAATCATTCAACCACTTAAATTTTCCCATGGAAAAGTAGGATATTTAAAAATGGTGAAACCTAATGTTAATTTCAGTAAGCATGTAAATAGAAAGTTTGGATACTAATATAAAGATTGATTAAAACTTATATAAATAGGATTTGAAATCACAGCACATGAGATCTATTATATGTAAATTGTAAGACTTCATATATAATGAATAAAATACATTTTCTGCAGAAAAATGTCTTGGAGCATTATAAAAGTTTTTGGATTTCATTTGTTAAGCTAATTTTCATTAATTTCTGTGGTATCTCAGTATTTGCAATTTTTATTGATATTGGAATACACAGATGAATTTCATTGAAAGTATAATCTTAAAATTTTGAAATTCCAGATTATTAGTATGATAATAATTATTAGTTTGAGATGAAGGCAGCATCTCTGTTAGGATTTCTATCATGTTACCAGTAACATTATTTGATAATTTTTCCTGTTTTAGTTTTAATTACTTTCCATTCAATTAATTTTCTTACTCAATCTGTACAAACAAAGAAAAACTCTGCTGTCTGATCAATTGTATAAAAAGCTATCTTAATGTTTTAAAGTAGTGCTTATGTAATTTTATATGTTGTAAGCAAGTTTTTGTACAGTCAATACTGAATGCCCTCACCTTATTTTTTGTTTGAATCTGAAGGTACCTAAGTAAATGATTTGGATATTGCAAAAAGAGAAACAGTAAGAATACAGGAAAGCTTTATTTATTAACGTGTATTTTGGAACAAAATAATGTGACATTTTACATAGGTACAGTTTATGCAAATGATTTTATATTGCAAGTATCAGTGTTTTTGACATTTATTGTTTGTATCATTAAAATAAAAAAGGATAAAAATGGTTGTATTTACATAGGTACTTAATGAATAGGTACTGCAGCATATCATTAAAATCATGCACACACATTCACAAGGTGGTCACATATTTGGAATATTAACATGAGATATCCCTAAACATAAAATAGCAGTAATAGCCTCTAGCATCTCTCACCCCCCACACAATTCATTGAAACACCTTAATCCCTGTGGAATTATCAATCCAAAGCTTTACACATCATCCATCACAGTTATCCTATCACATATTCAAGCAGGAGAAAAATCCCAAAAGCTTTTTAAGTAATCATTCAGCAGGAGGCTTTACAAAGAACACAAATGCATGGGAAAAACGTTTGTTAGTATTCACCCTTACTCCTGCACACTTTTAGGAAACATCGTCATTCTTTGCCTCTACATAGACTGTACAAAATCAAAGGCGTGATACACACAGCGTCCATGCAATTGAGGAAGCACAAGGCTCTTGCCCAGAGGTGAATCTTATTGATTTTCTGGTTGCATTAAAATTCGTTTTGGATTTTCATTGTGAACATTGATAATTATTCAAGCTGGAATCCTTCAAAAAAAGTTTTATTGTCCTCAATGACCAACTTTATCCAAGTGATGAATTACTACTTTTAGATTTCACCCTTTTTAAATTGAGTATTGGTCACTTGAACAATAAATATATGATGTTCTTTAGTGGCAAGCTGGTGCTGCTGAGGTTGATGAAAAAAGTATGGTGGGCTGGTATTAGTGTTGTAATTGTTCAAGAAGCGATGCAAAAAGTTGGGGAGATAAACTTTTGACAATATTTTCCGAATTAATGGAACAAATACTAATAACATCCAGTCTCCTTGCTGATAGTTCTTAAATTGTCAAATATTTCTCAAAACAACAATCTGGATTTTAAAGGGTGGTGGGAAAATGGTCCCATGTAGCCCTTCAAATATATTCACAATATGAGTTGCTGTCTCTCCTTTTGGGAAATGCCCAAAAAGATGTTATTGAGGGCTCCTGGTCCCTTGGCACTAATAAAAAGTTAAAAATATGAAGTTCTGTAAGAACTGAACTTAATATATACAGTCTAGCTATGCAATGTTGGTACTACTGATATATTTTGAAAATTCATGTCCCCTTGAAACTATTTTGGCATCACCCTCCCATCTGCAAAAAAGAAACATAACCCCGGGGAGATCTAGATCCACTTTCTTAAGGACTTAGACATCCATTTACTTTGCATATGGAGGTAACTCATTCATCAGCCTAAGGAGCACCCCTACTGACCACTTCAGTATTTTCTTTCACCTCAGCCAAGCTCAGCAAGGACGGAATTCAGATCCTCTTGTAATGTGACATACATTTCCTTCTGTTTTTCTAGCTCATCCTTCAGCCGGTCGATGTTTGCCTTCAGCATATAGTTTCCCTTCTTCAGAGCTGTCAGGGAGTTCTCATGTTTCTTGATCATTTGCTCAAAGCGGAAGGTCTTCTTCTCTGGTGGGGCCTTAGGGTCGTCTGGTGGAATGGTTTCATCCTCCTCCTCTTCACTGGACTCTTCCTCACTGGATTCCTCCTCACTGGACTCCTCCTCCTCCTCCTCCTCCTCTTCTGCTGCCTCCTCCTCTTCCTCCTCATCGTCATCCCCCTCCTTCATCAGCTTCGCCATCTTGTCCACTTCCTTTTGGAGCTTCTTGTACTTTTTCTTCTCCGTTTTGAGTGTCTTGGTAAGCCGATTGTGTTGCTCCTTCAGGGCTGTCCTCTCCTTCTTGGCTGAACCCTCCTTCTCCCTGTACGACTTCAGTTTTGAGGCAAGCATCTTCATCTCGCGCTGGTGTCTTCTCTCCTCCTTGGCCTCTTCTCCCTCGCTCTCCTCTTCACTTCCTGAGTAACTCTCCTCTGTGTACTCAGACTCCTCATCTTCCTCATTCTTCTCCTGCTGTTGCTTGGGCAACTGCTGAGCAGCTGCTGCTGCCACAGCCCTTGCAATCTCTTTTCTCGATGGTTGCTTTGTCAGTGGGATGACCTCGCTACCAACCACAACCACAGGGTCCGTCTGCACTGCAATGGTGCAGGTGGGGGCCGAGCAACCACCCCCTCCCTTGCCCTTGAGAGCAGCTTCCAGTTTCTTCTCCAACAAAAGTGTCTTGTGCTCCTCATCCTCAAGGGTTGCCTTGGTCAGTTCCAACCTCCTGAGTGCATCTTGGTATTTCTGTTGGTAGTCATAGGCAGTCTTTCCAGCAAGAGCCACCTGAGCCCTAAGGGTAAAAAGCAGAATCAATGTGTTACATCCAGTGTTGGTACTAAAATTACATTTTCAACAAGAAGTGAGAAGACTTACATGTCTAGGTTGAAATCTGAGGGTGGCAGTTGAAAGACCAACATAACTGACTTAGGATCACCACCTTTCCTTCCCTTTCAAACAGGTTATTTTTAATATAATTTAATAATAGTAATATTATTGTCTTCATGTCCCATAGGATTGTTAATTCTTGAGCAATATATTTTTGCTATATTTTAATTACCCCTACAGCTTTTCCAGAGATGTACAGTACAGTATTTGTTTCAAATAATTTTATGGTTGTTTGAATGAAATAAAGCAGTTTTGAAATTATTTAGAGAACCAGAAGTATGGTTTATTTTAGTAATTAACCTGTTACATTGACAAAAAGCACACTGCTTTTGACCATTTCATATCATGAGGAACAGATGTCAAAAGTTTTGGTCAAATGTATTTATATTTTTGTGAATTTAATATCAAAAGTAGAAAATAGTTTATTGTTTTTAATGTCATCTTCACTAATCAGTTCAAGTTCCTTAAATGATAGCAGGAAATGAATAAGTATGAACTGTTGTTATTAAATTGTATTATTCAATTTTGAGTTGAGGTTTGATGTGAAATGAATGTGAGTACAGTTTTGTCTCCCAGTTCATTTGTAGGTCTACCCATAGATGAGTTTGTTGAAATATATTCAAAATTACAGCTATAAACCAAACAATTGTGTGTCATTGGAGTTAATGTTTAAAATTGGGTTCAAACAAATGTTTGTTGTCAAAGGACTATGCCATAGGTTCTTAATTATAATTTTCATTGTAACTTAATTGTTAATTATAATTTTACAGTTCCATCATTTCTGTATATTTTGCATTTTGTTTAATTTGAGATTTATCATTCAATACTTGTTCCTGTTTTATTGTAACTTATTGTTAGTTCATTCATTTTTCTTTTTTATTAGTACCTAGTTTGTCTATTACATCATAGCTGTAATCAAATTATTTTTACTTCATAAAAACTGTGATATATTAATATATTGAAGGGATAATTTGTTGATACAGAAGAGCATTATATTACTGTCAAAATTTTCATTTCTGGCTGAAAATATCTTCATTTAAATTCAATTTAAAGCATAGGGGCAGCAAAAGTTCCTTCAAAATCTCTTTGTTGATGAGATACATGAAAATTGAACAGTATTGTAATTTGGTACTAGCGTAGAAAGGCATTGGCTGTTGAACAAAAGTTCAACAATACACATAGGAGAAAGGATACACTTACCAGGGTGTATCCTTTCTACTACCTACATATATATATATATATATTTAAAGCATACTGAAGTTTGGTCTTGAATGCAGTATTGATTCCCCTAATGAATTCATTGATGTTTGGTTCAAATCTATATAAGTGTTCATGAAAAATGAGAAAACCAATTATTAATATGAAATTTCATTAGCTTTGAGTCTGACATCATTGGTTTACACATGGTTTATCCTGTTATTTTTAGCTGGAGAGGATAATTAAGTTGATATGTAGGCACCCAGTGCATTTAACAATGATCAGTGAGCCAATATCATTTTTACACTGACTTAAAAGGACTCTAAAAAAATTCCCTTGTCTTGTGGCCATTTGTTTATTGATTGGAGAAGGTATTTTGTCATTGTGATAGCTTTTTACCATTCTTAGGATTTTGAGTAGGTAAGAGGAAGGACAGAAAATGTTCTTAAGGTGGAGGGATATTTTTCAATTGACAATAAATGCATTGAACAGTTATTAGTGAAACAGAGAGAGACAGGTAAAAAGAAATATGGGAATACTTCAACAATTAAACTTTTACTTTCAAGGGCACTTAATCCACGTCACAAATATATTCTCTTGAATATTCATTCTATCTTTTCTGATCTATTGATACCAGAGTTCTATTTCTATCATTTCCTGGATCCTCCCCTTAACAAATTTTCATCTTTCTGATCAGTAACTTGTCCTTTCTATTCCCATTTACCTTCTATCATATTCTTTAATAATTCTTATTTCTCTTATTGGAGGTAATAAATGGCTGTAAAACTGCTTATAAATTGCATATGGAACCAAGTTGGTTCATGCGTAGTGTTCAAAAGAAGGAATGGCTTATAATTAACATGTTGCTGTTTCTAGGTTTACCTGAGTGAATCAAGCGGATCTCCAATGCCAGGGATGCCACAGTCTGTTGCCTCCTTGAGTCGGTCTCGCTCCTCCTCAGCATTCCTTGCCCTCTCCCGCTCCTTCTCCAGTTGCTCTTCAATGGCAAATACCTTTGCTTGGAGAAGACGATTCTCCCTCTCAGCTTGTGCCTTATTTGCCAACTCCAAAGCTAGCATTTGCTTTGTGGATTGGAGGTCATCCCGAACTTTGTCAATATCATCAAGTTCGTCAGGCTCCACTACAACTTCCTCCTCTGCCTGCTGGATTTGTTCCTCAATGGTCATCTGTCTTCGGAACTTACGGAGACCTGGTGTAAAACAGGTCAGTAAATTTTGGCCCTTTGGTATGGAATGAATTGATATGATTTGGACATACCAGTCATTGATAAATATTTTAATTGATCCTGTAATTGCTATTAGGAAAATTTGAGTTTTTCATTCATTTTTATAAAGGAATTAAAGTGTAAAAATTGCATATATTTTACTAGAAATAATGAAAGAATATTGTGGTTTTTATGTTAAAATCTCATGTTTTATACATGACAGGGAAGTATTTAACAGGTGACAAATTTATTTCTTTGATTGATGTTTGATTCATCCTTGTTAAAACTTTCAGAAATTTTAATTTTTATAAGATATGGAAGATAATTTGAGAATAATGGTAAATTATAATTTCATTAAATACTTTCATTGATAATTTTTCAATAATTGATTGATAATTTTTTTAATAGTTTCGTAGAAAAATATGGTTTAAAATATGAATTTGCAAGAACAGATTCAGAGGGATTGTCATAATTATGACTTTACCATCAGGTTTATCATTTTAATAAGTGCCTTTTCATCTAATCAAACAGAATTTTTAACAGTAGTCTCTTATAATACCTACCTTCCAGAACTGGTTTACTTCTATCATTTGTAACTGTTTTCTTGAGTTTTACTCCTTGCTGGATTTGGTCGAGTAACTGATTATGAATATTCTTTTGCTCAGTTTCATAAACAAACTGGAAAAAATAATTTTTTATATTCCATCAACAACTCTTTCTCAAGAAACATGTAGTATTATTAATATGATATGCAAATTTGGCAATAATTAAGCAGTGTTATTCTCAAACTATAGGTTTCCTTCAAGATTATATTTTTAGTTTTAAGTTTGGTAATAACTAGATTTTTGTAAACAGTGCTATTCACTGAAAAAACTTACATGAAATATTTAATTTAATCCCAGAAAGTTTTCTATGGTAAATTATCAGACAAATTCATTAAGTACAATCTTATGAATCTGGTTATACAATTTTGTAAGCTTTAGAAAAAGCAAAATAATAAAGCACACCATCTAAAATATAAAAAAATTCTTATGGGATAGGAACAAGTTAAGCATAGGTTTAGTAGACTTAATTTTATTTTTAAAATTACACTATTAAATTGTTAACGTAAGTTATGTAACTTGTGGCAAGTTGAACTGCATGAGAAAATTATGTGATCTGTCCACGATTTTCTAAGCATTCTCAGCATTTTGTCAGTTTGGGAGAATACACCAGTGATTTTCACCACATTCTGTTTGAAAACTACTTATTTAATGTGATAGAAAGAGACGCTTTGGAAGTTTGACATGTGTGCTTTAAATAACCCATATCTCGTCTCATTATATTAGATGGCCGTATCGGACTGTGGTGTTGTAACCTTATCATGAGAAAATCGACTTCGGAAATAAATGGAAATCGAACCACGAGACCGGTCGTGTAAGGGAGGGGCCACGTTCGACCGCCCTCTGAAATCTTCCACGCGATCGTCCCCAAGTGCAAATTTAGCCTCGGGAGTGGCTCACCTTGTCGGATAGCTCGGCGTCCGTGCACGACGCCCCTTCCCATTCCTCGCACCCTGTCAAAAGCACGCCACCGGCGTCCATCGGCGCGAAGGTGGCTGACCCGGAGGGCAATTCTTCCCCAAAAGAGAGGGCGACACCAGAGGCTATCGAGTTCAAGACTTTGGCGTGGCGCGTGAGATACAACTGCCAACTTTTCCCGCGAAAAAATACGGGCGACTGCCAACTTTTCGCTCGAAAAATACGGAGAGGGGTTTGACTATTTTTATAGCGAACAATGAGGGTAAAGGATGGCCGCTAAAACATGCTCCTCCGCTCTTTGAATTTATGGCACCTCTAACTCTGTGTGGGAAGGGGTCAGAGAATGGGGACGGTGGAGATATAGAAGCACGAGCGACTGAGGGGATAATCAAAATTTCAAAGCATTTCAAATTCATTGTTATGAAACTCGTCGGTAATGAGAATTTTTATAGGTACCGCTGATTGTAATTTTGTTTGGTTATTCTTGTTTATTTTTCTGACCAGAAATAAGTTGAAATAGTAGTGACGAAGTAGACACCGAGATGTCTCGATATTATTGGTTTGTACCATAATTGGGTAAGGTCGTGGTAGCCCTGTGGGTAGAGTGCTTGGCTACTGACCGGGGACCCG
>WURS02000013.1:10370323-10409120 GCA_011762765.2 Rhinocypha anisoptera | reverse complement strand
GAAAAATACGTAGTACGTTATTCCTTTTTCTCAGAAATGGATTTCCACATAGTTATGCCTGAAAATATAGAATATATACATATGTTATTATACGTGTTAAGTATACTTAACTTTCTAAAAAATAAAGATCCATGGAAGTATTAATCATGGAGCCAGATTTAAATTAAATGTCAGTTTCATAGGCGATGATAGGGAGCAGAGTCAAAGTCATATGAAAATTTGCATGTAAGAGTAAGGGGGCAACTTTCTTTCCCATTGCCACCTGTTACAAGAAGAGTTCCCGAGAAAATCATTCTGATACGGTTTATTTTATATGTAAGTGTCCAGAGGAAACACTGAGATTTGAACCCAGAACCTCCCATCCAGTAGCGAGTGCTGTACCCACTTGAGTACCACATCCAACCTTATCAACCATGTCTGAATAAAATTTGCCATACAAACATTGAACTTCACTTTTGTCAATTGCAAATACACAAAATAGGAATTAATTAAAAGGAAGATTAAATTTCACCTCTAAATATATTGCTGCCTCATGATAAATCATTCTCCACTCTGCTGCATCGCTAGTTGCTCTCTGTTCATGTGAGGTGAGCATTTCCACACCATTTGACTCCAATCTATCTACGGCGGATGATAATATTCCCTCATCGGTGGGAATCCTTTGAACATTTTCTAGGGAGTAAAAATTCATCAATTTAGAAATCCAACCAACATGCAGTTCTACACTACCCAGACATAAAATAGATGTATTATTGTTCAAAAAACAGTATATATAATAGATATCTTATTAAATATCAAATAGATATCTATTGGTAGATCATCTACGGATAGACATTATTTACATATATATATATATATATATATTTGTTGTGTGGCGCTGGATATAACTATAAATGTCTAATATATATCTATAGAGTGGCTCCCATATATATCTAATAGTCTTTTGGGAGATATAAATTAGATGTACATCTATAAAATATCTAATATATATATCTATTGGAAGATCATCTATAGACATGCTTTAGATATCTATTTGCTGTCTGGGTAGTGTAGCAATGAAACAACTACCTATTTCAATTGTGCTATCAAGGACATCTAAAAATGTATTTCCATGAGTAACGTATAACGCCTTAGGCTAACATTATATTGTATTGAATTTCATTGTAATTTGCTATTCTCTGTGAAAGTAATTAATTAAAAATAATTAAAGAAAATTACTGAGTGTAATGGGTGGCACCTAAAAAGAGTAATTAAAAAGCCATTTTTACATTAATTCGAAGCAAATTGCAGGTGTTCTGGTTACACATGAAATGAAAAACTCCTAATCACCTATACACTTGCAATTTGTAAAATGACAATGTCTATTACCATTAGTAAATCTTGCATAACCGTCAGTTACTTGAGGCGGTCTTCCTGAAGTTGCCATAAGCCAAATCCTGTCGTGACGTAACGAAGAGAAAAGTGAATAACGAAATTAGACAGTTACTCAAACAACCAATAGGTGGACCTCTCGTTGAAGTCTGTGAAGGTGGGACACGTTTCTTTAATATTGGTGGTTTAAATCTGTTTTATTTAAGCATAGTGGTAATCCATCCGTTACTTATAGTTAGTTTAATCAAGTTATTTCCATGTAATGCAATATTATTTGTATGTCATTTACTACTCGCACCCGACTTTGACTGAAATAGAAATATTTTGTCCGGTGCTGTGTGCATGCTCGTTCCTTATTAAGTATTGACGCAAATTTTTACTTTGTCTGGTTTTAGATGGCGGATGCCAAGGGTAAAGATGCCCCTCTCAAAGGAAAGGTTGCCAAGAAAAGAGAAGGAGACCCTATGAAAGGAGGCGAAGAGAAGAAACAAAAGCTTCGTGGTAAGCCACGCAACTACAATTTGGGAAATGGTGTTTATAGGTTTAGCCGTGCAAGAATGTACAAGAAAAAGGCAATCTACAAGTTTATAGGGAAGAAGACTAAGAAAACAGTAAGTAAAATTTTGTTGAACAATGAAAAAAAATATACATTTGAAATCGGTTCCGCAGGCTAACCAGTCGTATTTTCAGGTCAAACCCAAGAAACCTGCATTTGTTGAAAAACCAATTGGCGGTGATAAGAATGGTGGTACGCGAAAGGTTCTAATTAAGAAGAGGAAAAATTACTACCCGACCGCCGACAGGTATTTGTCAAATTATTGTTTTTTATTAGTATTAGAATGGCATGCCTGCCGGCCTGGTTGTTTCCAAATTCATTTTAGTCATGTTTATTCTACTCCAGGCAGTGGTTTTTTTTAGTCTTTCAGTTAGTTACATGTCGATTTTCCAAGCGAATCCTTGATAACCCGAGGAATGCTGTGTGTTGAAGCAAAAATACTAATATTATTTTAATTTTGTAGGATTCGTAAACGCCCGACCAAGAAACTGTTTTCTCAGCACAGACATAAGCTTAGAAAGTCCTTGACTCCCGGTAGAGTATGCATTATGCTCGCTGGACCCCATAAAGGCAAGAGGGTGATTTTCCTCAAGCAGCTGAGAAGTGGCTTGTTACTCGTAACAGGTAAAGGTTTTAATTTGTCACATCACTTGACTCATTTTGTCAAACTTAAATAATCCTTGAATAAGCTCTGAAGAATAATATATTTGTATTAACATTTTGGACACCTTCATTTATGTCACCAAGTTGTAATATTAAAGTTATGTGCATTAACACTAATGCAACCTTTCTCCAAAAAAATGTATAATCACTAATATTTTTTCTAACTTTAAATGAACTTCTTATAGTCTTATGTAGATAAATATTTCCATATATTCCTTAATAGCTGGGGTTGACTAGAGAACATGTTTGCTGTCTTGAGTTTTACTTTGAGCGCCTGTGTAGTTGTACATTTGAAAAAGTTTAACACGTGTAGCCGACCGGGTTAGCCCGGTGGATAGCGTTCTCGCCGGCTAACCCAGAGGTCGCGGGTTCGAATCCCGCCCAGGGCATGGGTGTTGTGTATGTCCAGTTGGGTTTTTCTATGAATTGAAGAGGTGCGAAATGACCATAGCCGTCGAAGCACCCTATAAACAAAAATACTACTACTACTTAACGCTTGTAAAGACCCAATTGTTCTAAGTTCTTGAAGTTAGTGTGCCAACCCTTTCATTATTGAACAGATCTGTGAGACTTAACCTAAAAATATTGATATCATTTCAGGTCCCTTTAAGGTGAATGCATGTCCTCTACGTAGGATAAATCAGATCTATGTTATTGCCACCAGCACAACCTTGGATATATCTGGTGTGAAAATTCCTGAACACATTAATGATGATTATTTCAAGAGGAACCGCCAGAAGAGAGCTAAGAAAGAAGAAGGGGATATCTTTAGTACGAAAAAAGAGGTAATTAAATTAAAATTTTTAAAGCTTTTTCTTGCTCATATAAAGTGGGATTTTGGTTATTATTTAAGTTGGAATAAAAAGGTGTGATTGCATTCTCATTATCAAAATTTGCACTATATGATGGAAAATATTTGTAAACAATGTTTAGTAAATGTGGCCTGATTTAGCCTTATCTCAAAACAAATATTTCATTAAATTTTCCTTGGAATTTATTTTCCGTTGTAATATAATTGTAGCATTGGGGGTAAGAAGGACTAAGCCTACTTAATGGCATGTCAAAGTGTGCCAATACCCTGAATTGGCACAAAAGTTCATTCATAGGAAAGTGAAAATTTTACCTGCCATTTTCATTTAAAGTAGTAACTTCAATTGTTTTATTTCCAAATTTTCAAGGCTTACAAACCATCTGAGCAAAGAAAAGAAGACCAGGTATCTGTAGACAAGCAGGTGCTAGAAGTGATACGGAAGCACCCAGAAAAGAAAATGATGTATGCCTACCTGGGATCAATGTTTGGCCTTCGGTCTGGGAAGTATCCTCATAAACTCAAATTCTAAAACTGCGATGATTTGGGAGCATGTTGTATATGGTTTATTGAAATAAATATGGGCATTCCCATCACAACGAGTACTAAATTTTATTTTATACCTTTCATTTCAACAATTGGGTTTGATGCTTCCACCTGTAAGATAAAAATGACAGCCAATTGTTATAAACTATTTTCAACTTTCCAGTTTCTCCATATGTAACCTGAGACTAATGTAATCTCATCTTGGTATACTTTTACTAGTACCATATGTTATGGTGACAGTTGAAGTTTTTGAGCCCTGAAATAATATTATAAATTAATTTTTGCTATTAGCCCACTCGATTCCATCTGTACAGTTTTACCTTGTTTAGCTGTATTCTTCATTTTCCTTTGATGTATTTCACTACTAAAACCAGTGGTGCTTTTTCTGGTTTTCCCATAATAGTATTATGCACAAAGGAAGATTATATGTGATCACTGGGTAATCTACTGAAATGGCTTCTAGTATTCCCTCGATCTGTTACTTTGTTGATAATTCTAAGAGTTCTGAGTTGTTTAAAATAAAACTTATTTTCCTTTTTATCTTTATATCTGCTGCTTTTTTCAGATTAGCGTGGAACTTTTAGTTTTCTGAGCACACTTCATCCTTAATGGGGATGTGAAGAAATGAATTCTTAACCAACCACATGGTTTTTTTTATTAAAATAGAAATATCCTGAGGTGGGAAATATTCTACTGAAATTAGGTGAAGCAATTTTAAAGTCTAATTTGCATTTTAATTTATTTATTCAACAAAATAATTTTTCGTGCACCAACATGTTCCAATGTGCATTCAGAGCTTTCTTTTGTGGCCATACAATATTGAGTTCACTGCATTATGAGTGGTACAAACAATTTTCATGTATAGGATCTTAAAATATTGATACTAAATGGTATGAAGTTTTTTCATGAACGAGGTAATTATTAAGTCATAATTACACCTGGTGGGTTCTAATTTCAAAATTGACTAGCGAAAATGATTTTTAATAATATGCATAAATCATGCAATGGGGAGAACCTCATTTCTGGGGTCCTTGACTATTCTGGAAGCCAAAGAAGTGAAGTGCCAGTTCCAAATTTCCCAGCTGTTCTCTGATTGCATGCAAAGAGGGGTGAGAAGGGGCAGCATTACCAGTTGGCAGCCCAGCATGTTCCCAAAAACACTGCCTCAGTGAAGTATTAACAAATTTGGTCCTTATTTAAATGATGGAATATGATATTTCTTGCAAAGTAGTATTTTTTATAAATTGGCTATCAACAGTGTGTGAGGTTGTCAACATAGGACTGGCATTTGATGAATTCCTTCAAAGCAAACAACTTGTAGATCAGCCCTTTTATCATCAATTTTCTTCCATAAAGAATTTGACTGACAATGTGTATTCCCTGCCCCTTTTCCTGCCTTACAAAGAGACTGGAATAATTACCTTGAAATTCTAATTCCATACTTCTCCATTAGTCTTTTGGCAGATGGTAGCCTTGTTCTCGATTTGTACACATGGTTCCTAATTATATTAATTCTTCGTCATAAGAGATCAAATTCTAATGGGACACTAGTAACCAATTATCAAAAAATATTTTATTAAGATGTTCATACTCTAATTCTTGGAGGAAAAATGGAACTATAACCAAGGAACCTACCTACCAATTCGTCTTCAGGAAAACTAAGCTTTGCTCAATGACAGCGAAAATAATGAAATCTCAGACTTTTAAAAATATATAACTGAGGAACTGTTTGAAAATTTTAAATTATAGAGATTATTTACAAGAATACTAAATAATCATTTCAAAGCAGTCTGATAATCTTACAAATGATGAATATTAGAGAAAAGTTGTTAACACAGGATGCTAGCATGTAAGTCACAGAATATTAGATTCCAAAATATAGCAATTAAGTAAATGCTGAATCATACATGGCACTAACATTATTGTTAATTTCACCACTAACTAAATTTATTTTTTGTATACATGAAAACAAATGCAGCAAACTATAAAAAAGAAACCTTTTAGTAAATAAAAACCTAATCTAGTGCAGGTTACATACTGTTTTCAGGAATTTCGGTCACGTCAGTTGGCTTTACAGGACAACAGTTTCTGCCCCAGTCCTGGAGGCATCTTCAGGTCCTTTGTGCAAGTGATTTTCGTTCCACTATTTATTTGAATTTTTGGCTGGCCCAGAGTGCTTTGATTACATATAGCAGTGTCAGGCTTTCCCCCAGCACCCGAATTGCACATTCATCGGTGAAGCTGAATTACTCTTCTGCATTGTGTGTATCCATACCCACCATTAAACTTTTATGAATTTCTCTCTATTTCTAATGATTATCTTATTAGTTTGGGAAAACGGTGGTTTTTCCCTCACCAGCACTTTTGTTTGCTCAAAATTGATGAGGTAACTTGGTTCTGACCATGAATGTTTGGCGATTGCGGAGAGGTGGAACTTTCTTTTCTGTGGCCTTCTGGAACCCCTTAATTCTTCCCCTCATGGATCTTCTTATTTGACCAATGTAGGATTGCCCATAAGTATCTTGACAACCCCTTGTTTTGTTTCATTATGGAATTCCACCAGGTTGTGGCCTCAGTGGATATTATATACTCCCTTGAGATCGGCATCTGGTCCTTTATTTTTGGGATGGCCTCATTGATTTTCTTTATTGTGGAGAATCTAGTTACCACATGCTTCCATGTATCTTGATTATCTTTCCTGCCATTCCTAAGGTGCATTGGATTCTTTAGGCTTCTCCTCACACTTTTTTATGGCCAGAATTCCCTGTCAAGGTTTATGTTTCTATTAAGGATCAAGTGTCTCATTAGGTATCTGGGAGGTCAAGTGTCATTTCTCCTAGAGAAACAATTCAGTATCAGAAATGCTGTAAGCAAAATAAACTCATGTATTCACTAAGTGAGCTCTTCTGAGTGGGTAAGTGGTGAGATCATGCATTTAAATATAATGGTCCATATGAATTTTCTTATGATACACTGCATGGCCAAGGTTACCATCTAGTCTTATGCCAACCAAAACATCCAGAAAGGGTCAGCAATTAGTTTGTTTTACCTCCATAGTAAATTTAATCGTTTAAGGGATGTTGCTGTTATAGGTACTAGGAAATGACTCAAGACTGGAGTAGAAACTGTTGTCCTATAAAGGCAACCAAAGCTACAAAAATTCCTAGAAGCAGCATGGAGCCTTCATCACACAGATGATAGAAAAACTTAAGAACATCCCACTGGAGTAGTCAGTGTTATGTTTGCTGTAATCATTTTAGGAGGGAAATTGCCAGGGACCAATGTGATTAAATGTAAAACATGGTTTTGGGTACTTTGTTATTTTTCCACCTTATTGGCCTGTTGCACAGCTGGTATGCTTGGCATGTACCAACTACTACTTAATGGAATTTCCAACCGACAAGTGTGTGCCTCTAATAACATTAGATTAAGAATACCAGAGAATTAAATTAGTAATTTTGTAAGAGCACGAGTTAGTGCCAAAATAGGACAAATAAGTTGGCAAAAGTACAGAAAGAAAATGGACTGAAAGGTGAAGACAAGAAGAATTTTAAGAAAAAAAAGAGATGTGACAAGGCCCAGAAAATGTTGGAGCAAAACAAAACCAGGTCCTTGAGAAAAGCAATCGTTCAAGTTTCTTGGGATGCGTGGAGACATGTTTGGGAAGATTTTACCAAAGCTAAGGAAAATAATTGATAAGTATAGGTATCTTGATGCTGTAAACTGAAAGTTGGTAGAATAATTAGTGTGAGAAAAGAGAATTATAAATTATTTGAACGGAGGAATATAGCCGATTTGAGAATGAGTATCCGTTACTTGTGAACTGCTGCATAAATACTAATATTCCTCAGCCACTTTTTAGTTGTACTTTAATGACCATAGTTAATTCCAGGGCATCACAGTGGTATAGCGTAAGTAAAAAAGTCAATAGTTATAAACATCCAAAGCCAGTTACATGAGCTACAGTCACATTATTTCGAAAATATTTTTCATATACCGACTCTATTTTTATTAGAAAAGTATTTGTTTGGGATTTAGAAAATAATATGCTTTCGTTTGAAAATACTATGTGTTGTCACTTAAACCATAACTGCCGAAAGTGGTTACACTTAAACGCGCGGTGAGAGAGATCGTTCAGTGGCCACCGCGTTACCAATAGCGTGATTAAACTCGAGGGCTTCGGTGTTCTAAAGAAGAACGACAAATTTCCTGAAAAGGGTATTGTACGACGATCCGCACATTTAAAAAATGTCTTGTTTTAGCCTTGAATACATTCTCTGTGGTCCAATGTTTCAGATACAAGGATAATGTTCAAGCCTATTCTAAGTGTTTTTGTGTATTAAAAAGAACGTTATAGGTCGCGGAGGTTGACTTCAAGATAGGATGTGTGCATGTCACAAACAGACTTGGGTTTGAATGTCATTTCTTATCAAATGATGGTATTAATCGAGAATTGATCATTTTTGTAGAATGCAATGCCCCCACGTAAATAATACCTATCGTTTTTTTTAACGCTTCTATTTGTAATTTAAATTTATACATCGAAAATTCTTCTTTCCCTCAACATTCTTGACCACTTCCCATGCACATTCCATAAAATATACCTTAATGGTCATGTTTATGCCAATCAATATTTTGCTATCGAGTCTTCTTCAGGTTCCCAAGATCAACTTATCTCCTTGGCAACCTTTTGCCGCAGAGTTCATTTCGTATGGTCATTCATTTCTCATAAATGGGAATGTAGTTTTTTTCTTTCTGACGTTTTGATTTGAGTATCTATTGTAAATATGAGTGTTTTTGCGGTTTGCGGTATGTGTCGAACTTTAATGGAAACTAGGATCCACAAGAAGAATGAAACTGAAATTATCCAATGTATTTTTAGAAATAAACCGGATACTAATTTGAGTCCGAAGACGCTGGGTAATATCGCATGCCGTCCTGTCTAAGGTTGTTACAGCTTTTGTGGAATTTCATGTTTGTTTGCGCCGATTTCGTCAAATAAGTTCGTCTTGTACTTGTCATCAAGAAATACTTTTGGTTCAAAGAAATTATATACTTGAAATTGTAACTGAATCGGCCTAGCAACAAGTAGAAAAAAGTTAGTTGGTCTCCAGGAAAATGGCAAAATTCTCTTCTGATAACTCAAACCAAAAACTCAAGTCACCATCTTCAAATATTTCTCATAGGATTGTTAAGAAAGTTAGTCCTAACCCATCTAGACCTGATGAATCAACAGAAAAGAAAACTGTAGATATACCTATGAAAGATTTTTTGGACTTCCTTCGCACAGCATATCAAGTAAATCAAGCAATTGAGGGTGCTCCATTTTCATTGAGCCAAAATGTGGTTGTGAATTGGAAGCAGCTTACCAGGAGTAACTTGTGCTCTCTAATGTGTAGCTCTGGTGAATCTCCAGAAAGATCTATTACAAAGAACAGTGATGCATCTGAAATACCATCGGAAGGCATCCAAGAAGTGGAAAAACTTATGAAAGTTAAGCTAAATGAAATACTGCAGGAAGGTTTACTTGATTCTATGATACCATATATACTCCCCAAGCATATGAGCCAACCAGTTATAAAAAAGCCTGTGCCTGTTTCAAACGTTGAACCTCTGAAATCTCACTTAGACAAATCTTCTAGAATTATAAATGGCCCTAGCCAAATTGTCTGTAACAAAGATAGAGCAGCACTGAGGAGGAAATCTAGTTCTGTTACAGATGCAGCTAAACTTTCCAAAGCAGAGTAAGTAAATTTCATTATTTAACTAATGCATTACCATAGTTTTTGTAACTCAATGAATCAATAAATTTCAGTACAGAGGTAGAAATTCATGTCTGCGATGAAGTAAGAAATGTCAAGAAAAAGTTTAAGTGTCCACAAAAACTCCTTGTGTCAAAAATGGGATACTTTGCTGAGGTAACTACAGGTCTGTACCAAATTAAAAGTAACAGTAAGATAGAAATTATTTTCACAACTGAGCATTTGAATTTTTTCTTTGTACACATAATTGTTGTATATGTTGGCTATCTTAGGTCAGAAGCTGGAAGATATGGACATTTCTGTTCACTGTGACCTTAATATATTTGAATGGCTGATGAGATGGGTCAAGAAAGACAGCATGCCTGAAGAAAACTGGCCTCATCTTGGTTTGTATAAAATATAGTGTAATCCCATATTTAATAAAATACAAACCAATACTCAGATGCATTCAACTTTTTATTTTATCAGCATAAAAAGAATTTCTATAGATATTTTTTAGGCTTCTCTTGGTGCAAGCTAGATAAAGTTCTTAGTAGCCATTGGAAATTCATAACAATATTTATTTCCCCAAAGATAAATTTAAAATTACATTACCATAGATAGAAGCCAGTTGACAGAATGGACATTGTAGACAACAGAGCCCTCAGAAACATAACTTTAACTGTTAGGGCAACTCTGAATGAATGTTGGTCTATAATCCTTGAGTTTGACTACAAGTGCCACCTAAAGAATTATACGATGAGTTTGATTAGCCCTTTTGCACTGGAGCCCTAAACTGGTATTACAGTCCCTGCATATGAGTGTGTGACAAAATAAAGCGAAAATGACCAAAAGAAAAGCTCGTTCATACCGGGGGGATGGTTCGGAATGCCCGATATATTGATCATTCGGCACGAAAGGGTTAACAGTTGCCCAAAAGTAGGGGGATGTAAGTCAAATATTTGGAGGCACAGGTTTTTTGTAGCAGTGTTTCAAACACCAACCTTCTTTTTTATGGTATTCTTAGAAAATTTAAAGAAATTCTGCACCCACGGCATTCATACACTCTGTTATGTATCCCATGAACTAGTTCTCTCTAAAAAAATGTCATATTCCAATATAAACCCCTGGAAAAACAACAAAAAAGTTCCATGTTCAACTTGTAAAGGGACAATGCTTAGATAAAAATTAAGTTCTTTCCTGATTAAAAAGCTAACAATATAATTTATTTACTTTTCAAACTGTATTTTTCTCCAGGATTGTGCACATTATTTACATTTCTTACTAAAATAGTGAAAAAATAATTTGTTTTCCCATTATAAATTAAGTTTATATTACTTTTACAAAAATAAGTTAACTTACTATTTTTCTGATCTATTTTGGGATTCAGTTGAATCTTAAAAGTTAATATCATATCAAGGTAGAAAAAAAGTAAGTTGTAAAAATTCTTCATATTACTCAAACACGTCAGGAACACAAAAATATTTCAATTAATTTTATTTTTCAGAGCCTTCAAATGTTGTCTCTATTCTGGTGTCTGCATCATTTTTGCAGATGGATCCTTTGGAAATGGACTGTCTCAAGTTTCTTTATGACAATGCTAATGACATATTGAAAACTTCATCAAATCTCTCTTGCCTCAATGATAACATTCTTTCAAAGTAAGTGCTACATTTAACTGTATAGGAAAGAAGTATCATATAAACAAAGTGTGTATTGTTTTATTTCAATTTAAATATTTTTAAATGATACACAAAATAAACTAAATTCTATAGAAATATTTTGTTAACAACCGATTTCATGAAATAGTATCATCAGGTCTATTCATTCAATGAAACTGTTCATTATTAAAAGATTCCATGGAATCTACTAAGTTTATTTTGCTTATCATTATGAGGTTTCACAAAGTACACCCTCAATCCATCAGATCTTTTCAAATGCTAGCAAGCAAAATTAGCTATCTTTATCCCTGAATTTTCATAGTGACTTGAAATAGTAAAATTCTGTCATTAAGGTGAATGCTACTACACCTTGTGTCACAGTAACTTCCCAGGATAATGTTTAAAACCTTACCTGCAGAAAATGTAACCGTGCACATTTTCTTAGGCAACTGTGAGAAAATGTTGTGAATATTGCTCTATCCTTCATACCCTCTCCTGTCCCTCTCCAAATTTAGTAGCCCAACCTTTCTAAAGGCTTGAATGGCCACTATTTCTTATTGTTCTGCTATCTAGAGTCATTTGCGAAGGTATATGACCTTTGGGTGAGGTTGACAATTGAATTTCCTTTGTATAGTTTTTTGAAATTCTTTCTTCTCCCCCCCCTTGAAAAATACCTCCATTTTCACTGAATTTTGTTAACATGCAGGTTATAAACCAAGGTATTTGCTTACTGCCTATTATCAAGGAAAGTGACTTTGGGTACATATGTGGATATATTTCAATGTGAAATATTTAAACTCTAATCAATCAAATCTCTATTTCCCCACCCAGAGGAAAAAGGATGACGTAGATTATGAGGGTCATTCTGGAATACAAGGATCTGCTACCTACTACACCCTTACCTGATCTTTAAGGGAGAACCCCCCACACCCTAATTTTCTACTGCAATAATCCATAGCAAAAGAACAAGGATGCCTCAATGAAAGGATAAATGGAGCTGTCTCTACTTCCACATATGCACTCCATTTCATACTCATTCCATATGCTAATAATGGCTATTGAGTCCAGAATGCACATAAATTCCTCTTAATTTCATTGTCTCACTTTACTAATGCTGTTTGTCAATTTTTTCCCTTTAGGCTTGCAAGACTATTTTCAAATTCAGACATAGAAGCTCTGGTTGACAAAAAAGACAAAATTCAATCACGTTTGTATTGCAAGTTGATAACAGCTCTTGTAGATGGTCAGCCTGATGCAAAGAAAGGACATTTTGCAAAGCTATCCTCCCTCTACAAGTGTAATAAATGTGAGAAATTGATAATGAAGGAAGTTCAAAGTGAAGTACCATGCATTTCACAAAATATGAGGATGGATCGCTTAGGCAAAGTCCATGCATCTCATTCAAGGTACAGTATACATTTGGTCCTGTGGAATATCACTCTCCTGGCATTAGTATTAACTTTAATTATATGATTCTACATATATATATTTAATAAATAATTAGCTTATTAAAAAACATATCAATTTCAGCTTTTCATCTTGTATAATGATTCTGTTGTTCCATGTAAAAGTAAACTAAATGGTAGTCTTCTTTTTGGTACAGTAATTCTTAATAAAAATACTAATTTTTTAATTTTGTGGTCTATTATTAAAGAATAACTTTAAAGCATTAACGCAGTGCTTTATATTACATAATATGAATGTTGAAACATATCCATTAATACATCTTTACACATTTAGGACCTCTGCATACCCTAACTTTTTGCTTATAAGGGAAGAGAAATTGTTCAGTTGTACCTGATGATGATACAATGTATTGAAACCCGGGTTGTACATATTAAATTTTATCAAGTGGGCTTCACAAAGTTTTATTTCTTTCCTTCTTGCCTGAAAACATTAGTTTCATTTAAGACATGTCCCAAATGGTTTTTCTATTTCCCTACAATCATAAAAGAACTCTATAGAAAGAGTATACAATACTACTGAAATATGAAATATATCAAAGAGTAAAAGAATAAGACTCGTCTATACTCTTTTCCAAGATTTCAATTCTTTGTTAGAAATGAACTAAAGTAGAATGTGAATTAACAATTCAGTTTTTTCCTATTTCAGTTTACGTTAAGGATATAAACAGTACCACAATATGTACATTCTAAAAAAACATGTTTACCTTATAAAATTGTTTGTACATGCTCTCTGAATGTATTTTTCATCCAATCTTCTAGGGATCCTCTTTGGGATTTGAATGAGCATGTAAGAGGTTTAAGATGTGCTCTTGGCTCATGGCAGCTGGTTTACTGGCACCTTTGGGGAGAATGTCACATTCTTCAGTGTTCTCAGTGCCATCATCCATTTTCAATGCTTAATATTGGTGGTTGCACTCACCATGCAGAAGCTGCACTATTTGTGTCTGTGGGAGGCAGAGCACCTCGTGGAGTGACTTATCCTGTCGGTCATTATCCTTGTTGTGGAGTTCGAACATTTCGTTTCGAACCATTACCTTCAAAAATGGTGAGTTCACTTTCATTTAACAACATCTTAAAATTAAAGATTTTACAGCTGTAGCCTCATTTTTAGTAGCATTAGTGTTATTCATTTTTGTTTTATGATGTACATGCTTTCCTAATTTTGTTTAATATAAAAATATATGACATCTGCAAAATAGAGAAAGAAATTGGATAACTTAGATAATTAAAATGTGAAGTAAAATTAAATTACTATATCAATGACTACTTTATTATATAATACAGTCTTCTGGAAAATAATACCAGTTAGTAAATATTAACACACTCATTTTAGCCTCAAAATATTCTTAATTTAGTTTACTTAAGGTGTGCCATTGATAGTAATTGCAAGAGGGAGTGAAAAGTGTAAAGGGGATAGAATTATTTAATGGAGAAAGGAATATATCTCCACATTAATGCATGACTCTGTAATTGTTCAAGTAACAGATTCAACTGACTTGGAATTTATTCAAAAGTATAATACTGAAGAATGCATGAACCCATAACACAATGGCAATATTTCTCTTCAATCAAGATTTTATTATTTCATGGGTATAACTGATGAATCAGTGGCACCATTTCATTTCATTCTCTACCAGGGATGTAAATCAAGTGACCACCACCCAGAATTACTCAAAAAGATGGATGCGGACATTTGGCAGATATTTTTAAAACATAGAACATTAATCACATATGAGACTACAAACTCTTCAAACCAAGGGAAGATGCCAACATCTCATAGTAGAAAAGGTAACCACACATGGTCGTGATTTCCTTTTTGAGAAAATGAGGTCATAATTGCCCTGTGAAGTTAAATACTTTTTACCAATAATCATTGACTTCCCATTGGCAGATTTGGCAAGTAAATCAGATCCTAGCTGTGGCAGTCCATATAGGACCATTAAAGGTACTTGTCTCGGCCAGGGTAATTCATGGTGGGTGGGTCTTCATCTAGCTCCTAGAAGACCACCTCATGGTCTTCTTATGTCAGTCTGGGAACTTTATCGCCGTGCTGAGCAACAGGCTTCTCAACAAGGTTTTTAGTTCACTAATGATATATAAATTGTCTTTGCTTTGATTCTTCCTTGTTTCAGACATGTAAAATAGAATTATTGCATATTAAGTGAGACATATTATTTTGCTTTACAATTTGAGACTTTATGCATTACACTATTATTTATTTGGTTCAAATGAAAGCTAAAGTTTTAATTTACAAGACACAAGTTTGTATAGTCAGATGGTTTTAATTTTCAGCCATTACATCGTCAATATTGATCAATAGCTGTTATGAAATCATTGTATGAGTTGTTCACTTTATGACATCTATGTTAGAGTGCTCTCAAAAGGTCACCAAGATGTGCTCAATCTAGTCGCTGGCACTTTGCAATTTGCTTGTTAAAATAGAATATCATATTAGTAATGGGTGAAATAATCATGTTTTCCATATTTAGTGCATGGTATAGCATTTACTCCAATGTTCATTTACATCAGGTTCCATCACATTAGATAACAATTGCACTCTTCAATCTTCTAATGAGAATTTGATTAGTTTAACTGTGAGCATAAATTATCTATGTCCAGCAAAATTGATTTTGACCAAAACTAATCCATAAAGTGATATTACTTTCTTGATTCAATAATCCATTAAACCAATTATAGGGAGCCAAGAGGGGAAGCCTAGCATCATATCTGGCTTCACCCTTGGAGCTCATCGCCCTGGGCCACAAAAGAAGCAGTTGTCTATGGAGGAAGTTGGTAGACTGACTCCCCACAGCAGCAGTAGTACAGGGGACAGTGTTAGCAGTTCAAGCAGTGGTGGTGATGAGAGCAGTGGCGATGAGGGTGGTTGGGATGGAGCAGGTTGGATAGGCGAAGGCACTGAAGAGGAGTCCACAGCTGGAGAATGGAGCAGTCAAAAGAATAAGGAGGTCAGAAGACAGCAATTGGGATCAATTTGTGCAGGTCGTTGGGTCAGCAGTGCTCTTGGAGCCGTTCGGAAGACACATTCATCAACCCCTTTGGGTCCCTCAATCCCTTTCCACCCTAGGTAAGAACAAGTTTCCTATCTTGCCTTAACTGTTAGCTATATAGAATGCTCTTTCTTTTGTAAATTTATGTGAGTTACTTACCTCACAGTGAGATATACTCCACTATACTCTTCTTCATTCTGAAAGTCTCATGATTGTAAACTAAATAGCTTGTGACATAATTGATTCCTCAGATTTAATCCACATTTAATACTTATTGTAAAAACATGGACTCAATTACTGTAGCTTCCAATGCATGAGTATAATGGGGTAAAGTGCTAATTCATTGGTTAAAGTGTAATGCTTACATTTTCTGTAATTGATGCAAAGGCTATCCCACACTGGTTCTTCAAACAGAGTTATGTGATGGTTTCATTACAGGTAAGTAGGCAGAAAAAACTATAGTTCTGCAACAAATAAAGAGAACTTTGAAAATCAAATAAGTACAAGTTACTACTTATATGTCACAGGCCATTACAATGGAATAAGTGAGTAAGCTGGACTTGAGAAAATTAAATTACTGTATGCATTTTCTAACCTTCAGTCAATCGAACAACCATTGGGAAATTTGATGTGTATAAATCTGATGTAAATTATGAACTGAAATGATTTCTGAGGAAGTAATTACATTTCTATTTCAACAATATCTATATATTTTAATACAGAATAATAAAGGAACAAATAAGGAAATACACAATTTCTAGAATTTAAAATAAAGAGTGATTGTTAAGTTTTTATTCATATTACTTATTGTGAAAAATTTGAATGTTATTTTATATTGTTAGTGTAATGTGAAAGTCACATGGTACGAGTTCCACTGATTTGACTCCTGTACTAAATCAGCAGCAGCCATTATAAGTTGAAACATTTCTGTTCACTGATGGCAACAATAGAGGTAACACTCAACACGTAATATCCTGAATGAAATTTTGCTTCGATCATACATGAAGGCCTATGTAATGCTACAAGAGACTTATGGAGAGTCTGTTCTTCTTCTACAGCACAGCAAGAAGATGGTTTTAAAGAGGAGAGGGAATCAATCTTAAAGAAGCTCCTGTCACTGCTTAATGAAAACTTCAGTTGCTGCTCTTATGGAAATTAAAATTAACACTGCTGCTACCATTACATTAAAATTGCTGTTGCCATTGTGAGAGAAGATCATCAATTAACATAAATACCACTTCAGAAATTTTAGTATTTAAATGGGAACCACCCACTTGTTGATAACAGAAAAATTGTATATGAGATGTTTGTGCACCATGGGTTCCCAGACTGCTCATATTAAAAATACAGGACATACACATAAAGGTTTGTTCCTCATCCTCCCTATAGTCCAGGCCTAGTCCCAAGTAACTTTTTCCTTTTCCCCAATGTGAAAAAATACCATTGCGGAAAGTATTTTTCATTAACAGAAGCAGTGGAAAGTGTACTGAATGTGCCTCAATTTACAATAGTTGTGGCTGGTTTAACACAGGAGTCAAATCATTGAGTCTTGTCCCACATATACATTACAGTTTAATCTAAAAATAAAATTAAAAATTTCCATATTAAATTATGCCAATAAAAGATTATGACCACTCTTTACTGGACCATATAACATTATCTAGGTTGGTTTTAAAAATTAAGAGTAGGGAATATCGAAAATCAATGATGTTCTTTATGCTTTTCCTTGGCCATTTTCTTTCTCCTCTTTACCTTTGCCTACATTTTTGACCTAACTATATATTACCCATAACTAATGACCCAAGACTTTTTCATAACAGCAATGACTACCTAACTAATCCTTATTATTAGGATATGTTCAGATTTACTGAGTTTAACCTGTGGTATCACCTTAATCTGAGAATCTTCCTAGAGTTGCCTAGAACTCCTACAATTAAACCACCTACCTCACTTGCTTTCTCTGTTATGGATACATATATGAATACCCAAGGAAACTTCAACTTCACAATCCTATTACAGGAAAGCTCGATGGATGAACAAACTCTCAACTCGTACAAACCAGGACAACCAACGAGAGCTGGAGGAGAAGGCAATGGGCTGGGCATCTGCAGTACTCACAAGGCGTACTGTTGCTGTCAACTCCCTTCAACAGAAACCACGTCCCATACCTTTGGGAGGTGTTTATGTACGCTTGGAACAAGAATGGAGGGAAACAAATGGGTTAAACTCACACTCAAAGGCAATGCATCATGGTAGCAGACAGCGGGCTAGGCTAGGGAGGTGACTTACTCTTTGTAGCCCAGAAATTTTAATTTGAATCAATTCATTAAATAAAGGTGAGCTAGAAAGATGATTTAAGACACTAAGTACTCATCATAAACATTTGAAATTGTTAGTATTTTAGTAACAGTATATTTGAAGAACAATATTTGTTGCAGTTTTTATTTAAAATTTTATTGTTATCTGTTAATGTTTATTTTGTTTTTAAATGAATTAAAATAGAGATAATTCGTAGTATTTTCTTATAAAATCCACAATGTTCAATTATATATATATATATATATTTGGTTTTCAATAAAGCATATGTTTTCATAAAGGTATAGTTTTTGCTTTTGTGATAGTGGGAGCAATAAAAAAAAAATTAGGAATGGAATGTAACTTAAAATCAAAAACTGCCCAGAACACAAAGAAAGATTTCCATTAAAAAAATCCCACTTAAACCAACCCAAATTTACAAGCACCAAATGAAGAAGAGATCATTAGACAAGTAAAAAGGGTCAAAAACAATAAAGAATCCAGCAAAAAAGTTGTAGCTCCACCCACCGTTCACCGAGAAGTACCATTTCAATGCGGCTGGACTATATACTAAATTTCTTGTCCCGTTTCTACTCCTAGTCACACATTTCTTACAGTACGGGTGGATTCACATGTGTCTTCATTAGGATTTTCTATAGAGGCCATTCTCTTTCTGAATTCCACAAAGTGTCGGCCTCCTCAGTGAATTTCATTCTCTTTCTGTTGAGAAAAATATAGTCATTAATAAACATATGTTCAGGCTGTATAGACTCATTGCCGGGGAGATGGATATGCAGAGCATAGTTGATTATGTGGAAGGAGGTGCAGTCACCTTTCGTGACCATTTTCTTGACTCTCAGGTTTTTTTCTTTATGTACTGCAAGACATTTATAGCAGGAGAGACACATTTCTCCAAAATGATCCGTAATAATTCAACATGTGAGGAGGAAATTTTTATTACCATGACAGTCACTTGAATTAAAGTTAAGATAGCAGGGGTCATTGAAAATAAAAGGATTTTTGCCAGAATATAATATAAAAGTGTGAGGAGGAAGACAATGAAAGGGGAATGTCGTTTGAAGCATTTAGAGAGAAACTGAAAGGTTAAAGGAAGCTACATATGGCTTATAATTATGATGTAATATGTATTATTATATAGTGATGACTCCCAATCATTTTCAAGATCATTTAAAGGCAATAAATTCAAAAATTTCTTAAGTATTTTTGTGATCTATTTTCTGAATCCTTATTATTAGCCATTCCTTTAGTTTAGGCTGAAATTAACATCTTCAGACTAGGGTTGGTCATGATGAAAGGGAATGAAAAAAAATTAAAAAAGAACAAAATTAACTTTATTTTCTTAACATAGGAATAGCTGTTATAATAAATAAATCTACATACAATTGGTGTATAGTCATTTATAATAAATGATATAACAAAATTTACATTCAATTCTTCATTAAACACATCTTTGTACTACAATTGCATCAAAAGTTCAGGCAAAAGGATTATAAAAATTGTTGGCTGACACAATCTTTGAACCTATGAAGCTGATAGAATGTCTTCCTTTGAGCATTTGCTTTAATAGAGGCTTCCAGGCACTCAATATTTTAGACACTAAGCCTAATGATGCACATGGTGGAAATGGTCATAGTATCATTAAAGGATATGGCATTGATACTTCAGATATTGTGGGCTGTGGATGCAGTGCAATTATGCCTGTTGCTCTTATGGGATCTATATAAAATGGATTAATTGCACAAAAAACAATTTGTTAAACTGAATCCTTGTTTAACTAGTCATCATTAAGTATTTTATCTTACATCTGCTTATGGATATTAAGCTTACGTTTGCATCTTAGCAATCTGACAAGCCCTATTGTAAATCATTCCTATCTAAAATTTACCTTAGGACTTTAATATAATTCACAAAAATGATATTGAATGAAAGAACAGAATTAATAAACTGTAGAAGTGAAATATCTTGTATGGGACTAGAATGGACTGGCTACAGCTCTTTCCTGAGTAAGGGTTAGATGCAAGCGTAATTATCAAATCGTTTGGCAACAGAGGATTGAATATTTGTTATCTATTCCAGTGCCTAGCAGATTTATCAGTGGAGCATAAGTGAGTGTACATCTTTTATAACTGTAAGAAGCTGATTACCATGTTTTCAGACCATATTAGTGAATATTGGTTTGCAATATTATGGTTTAAGTATATCCATCATGGAAACCAGATTTTATGTTCATGTTTTACTAGATATCTATGCCACACAGAGATTTTGGTTGTGATTAAAGTAAACACTGTATGCTATAATATTAGAATCCCAGAAACTCAAGGGGAAGTAATGGTAAATATAGGAACACCAAGTTGAACCATTTGACTATGTCCAGTTGAGAAAGGAGTAATTGGAAGTATTTCATAGTATTGCATGCATCTGAAAGTCTTTAGATGATCCTATATAATTAATGATGAATATCTTAGAGAGAAAATTTCCTCCTAATGTCTCTAAAGAACTATTCTGGTGTTACACTTTGCAACCTTTGAAGAGATGTGAAGCAAAATATTTTCCATGATCAATTTTGATAGTTGAAACACTTTAAGACTGTGTTTTCATTTATAAAATATGCATCAATAAAAAGCTGTTACAAGAATTAGGTAATAATATAAGTAGTCTGAAGATAAAAGAATGCTTTCAAGAAAATTACTCTTTTTATAGGGCTACAACTGAAGTGGATATCTATCAGGCTAAGGCATTCAGGTAGTCCTCATTAAAAAATTGATGGTGTGCAGTTTTACTATATGACCCTACCAGAATCATTAAGGGCAGGGGACTGCAAAGGTCATCAAAATTATTGAGAGTGACATTATATTTGTCAATCAGTCAGCATTTTGATTATTAAGTCAGCTGTTTTTTTTTAATAACTACTCATACGGTCACGGTTTGTTGGCAATAATTATTTTAATTTAAAGGTAGTGAGGAATTTTTTCCTTAGAAATAATTCATTTTCAATTGGGTAACTTATTAACATATAGTAAGAACTGAGTAGTAACTATTTAATGATTTTAGATAATCATAACTCAAGACAGCCACCCACAACAATTATTGAAATTCTTGCAAATGAATATCATTGCCGTTTGGTGTTAATGTTTCAGGCCAATTTAGCCCATGTAAAATTGTCAGTAACATAACTAAATGCCATTAGCTGTATTTTCAAATGCTATAAAATTATTTACAAATCTATGTAAAATGATAACACTGATAACCTACAGTTTCAGAAGTACTCTTGAATATTAATCTTAGATAAAATAATCTCATATAATTCTGATAATTTTTTTCCCAGGGTTAACGTTCCTTTCTCACCATTCATCTCAAAATTTAAAATGAAAATATGACACTGTCTCAGGGAGAACTTTGTTGAAGTTCATCATATTGGGGGTAACAAAATGATGATGTAGCCCAGCTATGAAACCCAGGTCATGCCAAGTAAATATTGAGATGGAAACTGCAGAGTTGGTTCTTTTACCTCCTTAAAATGAAAACTACGGGAAATGTGATTTTTGCTAAAATTCTGAAATGCCTTTTCTGCAATATGAATTCTTGCTTGAGGACTACCTGTAATACTTTCATGCGTTATTTCTAATGTCATCGTATAAGATATATTTTATGATAAGAGACAACAAAGGAGAGTCATAAAGTATGAAATATGATCATCTCTCTTACATGTGCAGGAAATATTGTTAATGATTAAGGTCTGTAATTTACTGAAAGCCAAAGTTTCTTTCAAATAAAAAAAGATCTGTATTACACTTTATGACCCACAAATGAAAATCAAGAGGCATCTCACTTTTGTTTTGATACAAACACCTGTAAATGTAGTAATTTGAAGAAACACTGCCATATTTGGAAACCTCCTAAAGGCTGAACACAGAGGTGAAAAAACTTGTCTTAGAAAAAGACCCACACGACCACATTAAGTCATTTTAATGGGGTTGTTATGCTATTTGTAAATGAACACTTTATTCAAAGCCTCACCAACAAAGTGAAGTCCTTCTTAATGAATACATTTACAGTCAAGAATGATGCAGAATCATGCCAAATTGAGAGAAATTCAACATTCTGCATCATTTTTATCATACATTCTATTTGTAGTCTTTTATGTGGGCAAGATTTTATTTTGAACAACTTTTGGATATTTGGTGAACACAATTAGTTGAGCCCTTTAAAATTCTCTAGGTGCCTAATTCGAGATCTGCTCTCTCAGTAGGTACACCTTAACAAGTCTACTGCAGTTTTGCATTGCAAAAATGTAGAATATAGGAACTAATAAGATGTGTGAGCTATTCACCCCTTAACAAAATGCTCATGATATTTCTGCACTAGTAAATTGTTAACTCCTTGGAATTATCACATTCCTTACAAACCCTGTATCACTTTGCTCATAGAGAAAGCACATTTCTTTAAGCTCAGGATCTAAAAAGTTGAGAATAAATTCTAAAACTTAAAAATATATTGCAAGTATTAGAGATATGTCGCTGAGCAAGAAATACATAGCCTAATCACTCATATCACTGGAGATATCACATATCATTTATAGAGCACTTTGAAAAGTTCATTATTTACATAACTAGACGGATATAGAAGTCACCATTCATAACAACTGGTTATTTATTAGAGCATACCTATATAAATATACGTAACTGTTATGATGAATTGTTTATTACTTCTTCTTTATTATTTTATGCTTTAGTTCTCCTTATGGCATAGTATTCATAACTATTGTTATCTTTTAAAAGAAATATGTACCTCTTTTAAATGGCTACATCAAAATACTTCAATAAATGTCACCTTGAAAGCAAATAACTTGAAGCCATCATTATGACCTCATGCATTTGGTTAGAAGCTCATTGAGCTTAGAAACATTTTTATTTACTGACACGGTGCATAAATTCCATAAGTTTTTACCAGTTATAATCTCCCAGTATCAGTAATCACATTAGATGCCCTATAAAATAAAACAATCTATAAAACAGAGTAATAGTAGTAGTATGGCCTTAGGGAAAAAATACATTAATTATAAAATTACTGAAGGGGCAAAAGTTATTCGTCAATGTGTCTTTTTTACATATCGGTCAAATATTACCACTCACTAATACCAGTGCATCAACTATGTTACATAATGTATAGTTAGCACCCTAAATTATGTGAAGGGATTGATATGACTATGCCTATTGAGCTGTTGACAATCAGTGTATTTTGAAATTAGACCAAAGGCTACTTAAGCTCAGAACTCACATGCTTCTGTTCATAAATTCAATCTTCATCAATGTTATCCTCTTTATTTGTATAAGTGAATTTGTTGAATCATTACTATAAGACTCTATTGTGTCTATGCCTTGTCCACCATTCTCATGAAGAAACTGAGGAAAGCATTTAATTCATATATTCCATAGCCATACTCGTAGTTGTTTGTATTATTCTATCAGTAGATACATGGATAATATGAGAGGAAAAGTTTGTCTTTTTGGAGAAAAATTCATTGGGCCTAAGTACCTACTTTAGTCTGATAATTTAGTTAATACCCATTTCTTTTAGAATCTAGAGTAGATACAAGTTTCAACTGACAAGAGGCATATTTGACATTCAAATATATGTAGTATGGCTTTCAAGTGAGTGCACATTTAATTCAAGGGCTAAAATACAAATAGAATAAGGTAAAAAGGGCAGTACAATTATTTTTTAAAGAAATAATAAAGAAACCAGTTTTCAATAGGAGACAGGCACAGGAGATTTTATAGGAAAAAATGGCTAGAAACACAAAACTTATGGTATTTAATTATAAATGACACTTATGAAATCATTGAAACTGATGTTCAGACAGATGCAGTACTTGTAGCTGACTTCATATGAAGCTCATTTAATTATATTTATTGTTATTGAGTTAATCAATTATCTATCCTCTTAAGGCCTAATCTTGCATTTTTGATAGAAGAAAAATATGGCTCACTGTATTAATGAATTAAGGAACCATGTATGAATAAAATCATACATTTATGTAAAGATGTAATTATGCAGATCTATTGAGATTAAACCTAAACATATCTTTTGTGCTACACTATTATCTCTCATCAAGAGACATTTATCGAGATACTTTGATTATATACCTATACCCAGGAAAATATCCATGATGTTTTTGGATTAATTGAAATTACCTTCCTGAGTATCAATACATGGAGTATTAGAGTCACCCATCAGACATTTAAATGGTCCAGAAATTGTAGCTCAAGCTATCTTTATCTTATGATTATACTGGATTGATAAATGAGCATAGCATAACTCATTCATAAGTTGATTAACAATTGCAGTAATCTTGCTGTTTGGCTCACCATTGTAATGTATTATTTTTTGATAGAGAAAAGCCGATGGAATGCAATCAAAACCTTTTGCAAATATTGAAGTATTCTCATTAAAGGAGATCTTTTTTAGGGACTTTTCATTTTTGGGAGATTATCATGAATATATTTTATCTTTGCTTATGAATGTCACTACTTATAAATTTGTCTTATCCAAGATTTTTTAATTGATAAATTAATTAATTGTTGAAAGACAGTCTGAAATGGTGATCACACTATATTTCAGAATGTGTGTGATTGCTACAAAAACTTACTTAATTATTTGAAAAGAAGATAGAATATAAAACAAAGAAATTCATGTTCATATTAATCCAGGAATTTCACTGACAATGCTGAAAGAAGGATGCAAGAGGTTCAGTTCAAGTTATAAGTTTCATTCATTACATGTTTATACCTCATGTGAGGTAGGTACCTTCCTACACAAGGCACTATTGGAATATATTCCTCATGTGTACCACGTACGTTATATTACACCAAAATTTAAGTGCATATAATTGCAAGTATCACATATTTATCTGGAAAATTTTCAAATTTACTAACATTTAGGCACTCCAAGTAATGAAAGCTATGATAGAGGTGAAATATAACTTGCATCTCGCAACATTAATTTATGATGCATATAGAAGTCAGGTGTGATTCAATTTCAGATGATAATATGGGGTATTACTCATGAACCATATTAAAGGCATTTTGCAGATATGAAGGATATTACTAATTATATTCTGATTTTTGGGATTTTGGGCAACTCAAACTGACAGTGAAAATACAAATTAATTTGGTCTTTCCTTATGTGAAGACTCTTTCATTTGGATATTGTGCTTATCTAATCAATGAAATATTATGAGAGATTTTTTCAGCAGAGAACAATATCATTCCACTTCTCTTTCAGAGATAAATGAGTTTTAGCAAGATTAATAATGATAAGGAACATCTGTTGGTTAAGAGTGATATTAAGAAAAAAAATGAAGAAACAAGGAAAGGAGTACTTATAATGAAATGGTAATGATTTCAATTTTCTGCTTGAAAGGGATATCACAATTATAATTACTTTTATTTTGGTTATTGGGCCACTGAAATGATGAGATTAAGCTAAGAAATGCTGTAAAACATCATCAGCAATTGCATTTGTATTCAGTTAAAACCATCATGGTTTTAATAAACCATAAATATGCTCAAGGTATCTATCGGCTGTTGTTCTTCAAGAATTTATTCAGACTTTTTGGTCAATGTAAATTTTAGCATCATTTAGGTATCAATGGATTTACCTCAGAAGCCAATAATACTTAATGTTTTCACCTCAAGTACATACCTAGCCACTACTGCTGATTACATGAGATCATAAGTCATATGACAGAAAAGAAACAATGAATAACAGTTGATTCTTGACTTACACTTATATAAACTTGCATATTCTCAAATTATATGCAGCCTGAATATAAAGTGTATTTTAATTCCTCTGTTTGTTGTACTCTTCCTTTTACTGTTGATAGAACAAGACCTTGAACAAGTGAGTTAGTCATTAGATTATATTATTACATATGGAACTAACAGTGTATACAGTAATTATCTAGTCATTAATTGTTACTGCTTGGCTGTTTTTTAAGGCAATTGTTTATTAACTTGAAACACTGCTCTGAATCTTAAGCAGTGAAAAATTGTTTCGTTTACTTCGACCAGTTATTATGAATCTATGTTTTGCCTGAATCAATGAATTGTATATTTGTGCCTAAAGAGTGATATTAAACATTTAGATTTTTAATTCATATTCATAGTATAGTTAATTATAGTTAAAACTGCTTTGTCATGAGATTTTATGGAATAGTTTTGAGTATTTTCACCAGGAATCTCCATTACACAGCCCTTCTTGTAGCACAATCTTGCCAGACAGAATAAATCACACAACCGCATTAATACTTCACTGGCAAAAATTAGTATTCATTCAGCATTCATTACCATTAATTATAGGAAATAAATATATTTATACATATGTATCTACTGCCATGAGTTAAAAGATGATGAACACATGTGTCATTTGTAGAAGTCACAGCCCAGAGTATTTAACTGTATACTTTGTCACAACAAGAAGTAATTACTCCAATGTCGATTCCTCTTGAATTCCTTGTCTTTTCATATGACAGTAATGACTTTTAAATTGTCCTGGGTAAAAATTTCTTAAATTTCCCTGGCTCAATTCTCAAAGCCAATCTAAATGGATCAAATTTTGGAGGAACTGTTTCCTATGAGCTAATTTTTATCAATCACCAGTAATCAGATTTTGATTTTTATCCTTTGATTTAAATAATCTTTCTTAATATGTTGCCTAGGAATTTCAGAACTTAGTCACCACATATGGAAGAAGAATCTTGGAATGGACAGAATATTCAGCAATTGAGACATGCAGAAAAGATGTAAGCAACAAAGAAATTTTTCTTTCCCAGCTCAACTATTTGGAAATTATAATTTCAAAGTAATCTGAATCTCCTTAGACAGGATTGACATTGAAAACCATATTTCAATGTGCAACTTTTCTCATTTTTTGCCTTATTTAGTTTAATAAGAAAATAAATGCCTTAAGCAAAAATAATGAGACTTGAGCTAATGATATGGAATTATAGATTTAGAAACTTATGCTGAAAGGAGAAATCAAATAATCACTTTCAGCTTCTCTTATCTTATGTTTGAGGGGCTCCTCTTTTAAGTTTCCATCAGCAAGTACTGTTGCACAGGTTTAGGTAGGCCTAACTTAGCAGCTCCTGACACAAGATGTCCACCAGATCGCAAAGAATTCCTTAACGAACGCCAGCAGAGATAGCGAAGGTCATGAGGTTGAGTCCAATAGCGCATCATGCTGAGTTTCAGCTGGTAGAACACTGGCCCCAGGATCTTGTAGCACTTGACATGTCGGAACATGGTTCTGAGAACATGGGAGTGCATTCTCCGAGGGCATTCCCCCATCACTTGGGACAGCAGGGTCAAAGTTTCTGAACAGTGTTCAACTCGACGGCGACGGATGACTGCACGAAGGAACCAAGTGAATGCTGATTGGTCACGATCGTGGAAGGTGAAGGATGCATTGGATGAAGAATTTCCAGATGTTTCATCTCCAGCATGTGCAGTCCTGTCCGTAGGACTCCCACCTTCAAATATTCCAGAACTACCACCACTGGAATTTAAAATAGGTGAAGGAAAGAATGTATAATTAATGACCAATAAAACCTCATGATGAGATATTGATTAGCTAAAATTGTGGAATACTTTGAGCTTATTTTGTAATTTTTATTCACCCAGGCAAAAATCACTGATCATCTGAAATTATGATTTAAAATTAATAATTTTAGAAAATATGTAATCCTCAGAATTCATGCTGAATATGGTCTACAACCAAAATCAAGATCCAGATGCCATTAATGGGGAATTTATTTCATTGTAAAAAGAGGGCACCTACTTTTTGTTGCATCATTTATCAAAATACTCTTATGCTTCCATAGCATTGAACTATTTATAGACTAGTCATATAATTGAGAGGTTTGCAAATGGAAAACCACACTAAATTATTCAAATGGAATAAACTACGTGTGCAACTTCTATGTGCAGTGGATATGGAGGTTAAAAAACATAAATGAAGATTTTTATGAAGCAATGAAGTTTAAATACGTACATAGTAGAGTTAATAGAAGTCACTATCAATGAAACATACACTGTTTAAAATATTGGGTTTGTTAAATATTTTAACTATGATATGCAAAAGAACATAGAAATTTAATATTGGAGTCAATAAAAAGTATTTTTTCAGTTGAAATACATATTTGAAATTTTTTATCAAATCATTATGCAATATTTTGTACCACTGACAACCTTTAGAACACATACATATGATATGAATCTCTATCTTTCCAATCAAAGTGAGAGTCAAATAAGAATGTGATTCATAAAACATCATTGTTTGATGAAAACAAAAACTGGGCAGATAAAAATGAGATTAAGTTTTGGGATCTCTAGTGAGTCACACTCTAGAAATTTCATGATTGGTAATTAGTAGCATTTGGTAGGAATGATACTCAAGTATATAGGATATTTACTCCCATAATTCCTAAGATTAGTAGTAAAAAGTTGAGTTATTGAAGAGTGAAGCTTTTCATATATATGCTTTTGTGCTATTAATGTGTCTCCTTGAAAGTTAATTACAATTTAATACCAGTGACATAATGATTTTAATTTGATTTTTGGATTGTAAAATAGATTCCCTTTGCAATTGTATGAATAAGTGAATTCTATAACTGATTACCATGTAGCATTGTTATTATAAGGTAAATTCATTAGAAGGAGGGTGGGTAACTGAATTATAAAATAGTATTAAAAACTTGTGAATCACCACAATTTATCAGTCTTTCTTAGTTGAGATTTCTCTAGGCTTTCTAAAATTTCTCTAGGCTAGGTCTGCTAAAATTGATGTGCAATATAAATTTCAAATGTTTTATGGACTTACCCAGACCAAACAGATGCTCCACAGTTTAGCAGGAGGCGGGTTAGAGTGACACTATCATCTAAATGGTTAACACTATATGTGAGTGCTGAACGGCCATCATGATTGATGACATCCGGATCACTGCCAGCTTCGATCAATATGTGTCCCAACTCTGTTGCACGTTCATACTCTCCAGCAGCCAGCAACTTCCTTAGTCCCACAAGAAGTGGTGTTTCCCCAAAACAATCACGGGCCCCAATATTGGCACCAGCTTCTAACACTTTTTCCACAGCATTAAGGAGCCCTTTCCATGAGAAGTTACTGCCCCCGCCACCCTGCATTAATTCTCCTGAAGCAACAACATAAATAAAGTTAGAACCTCTTCTTGATGACAGAAAAAGCATGGAGTGACAGAAGTTTGGCCAAAATTTTTTCTTAAGACACAACTGCTTAAGATAAAATATGAATCTGGGAAACATAACTCCAACACTATGCAATTAAGAATTCAGTGAATCATGGCTCCTACGATTATTATTTCAACAAAAGCAAGGTTACTTAGAACAAAATATTTTCTACTAACTATGGTAAACTTTTATATGTGTATAATATTGTCATGGTGTACAACTTACCTGGTGTGCTAGTAAGTAAATATATTTTATGCTTATGACAATCAGGGTAATAAAACAATGTGACATCAAGGTCAGTAGCATTAAGGGTGTTCTATATCTGTTGAATTCTCGTTTCAATGGTCGCACTGCTTTAGTTCCACCAAGGTGGAAAGGGGAGACAGAGATTAGGATGTTGAAGGTTGAATGAATGGAATGAAAGCTATGGGCATGGGTGTATATAGTTGTAGTGTTAAATGTAATAGAGGACCTGGTGGTCCTAATTTTTCCTCAATAAAGACAAGAAAATACATGTTCCTTTTTGACTTCAAATTTCCTCCAATAACTTCCTCTTCTACTTTTAAATAATGCTTCATTTATTATTTTCCCCATCCAGCATGCTTTCCCCAGTCTACTATGAGTACATTTTAAATAATACATCACTTCTTAGATTTTTCATAATCCTTATAATCTCTTAAGGACCATGTTTCTGAACCCTTATAACACAAGTCAATTATGACCAACAGTAGATATTTGTATTTATTAATCTTTTCCTTACTTAATTCCATTTCCTTTCATTTCTCGACCCTAAGATAAATGTGTGCTTCGACCACCGAAAATTCAGATCCAATTGTGTCTTTTATTTGTGTTCTATGTATATCTTGTGATAGTGTAGTTATATATATATATATATAATTAATATTAGCTACCACATGGGTAGTAAGATACCTCTAAGGTGGGTGTTAGGAACTGTAGATTACACTTTATCACATTGCACTTTAATTTCAGACATTGAGTGAATCAATAAAAGATTATCTAATTAATCAGTTAATTGTGATTCAAAATAATATTTATTATTGCAGTCTATCATTTTTCACAAGGTTTTGGACACTTTTACGGCCATGTTAATGAACTATGAATGTTGTAGTAGTAGTATTTTTGTTTATAAGGTGCTTCGATGGCTATGGTCATTTAGCACCTCTTCAACTCATTGAAAAAACCCATCTGCACAAACACAACATCCATGCCCTGGGCGGAATTCGAACTCGCGACCTTTTGGTTAGCCAGCGAGCACCTTACCCACCAGGTTAACCCGGTCGGCATCTGCATATAATATTTATACATATATCGCTACAGATATTGGCCAAAATATAAAAAAATAATTATTTAGAATGTTTTCATCGAATCAGGCGTGATGCGGTGGAAGAGATTCATACTGAAAATAAAAACAGCACTTTTCCACAGAAAAATAAAACCTGTTTGTACCTGAGGGTGACTTAGTGTGCTGAAACGTACGGTACACATTAACGTTTTATTTTTCTGTGGAAAAATACTGTTTTTATTTTCAGTATTTAGAATGTTCCTTGGAATGAGGAAGGAAGAGGTTCATACGAATTCAATTAAAGATCACAATAAATATAATCACATGTCCGGAGTTAGTAATCAGGGTAGTTAGTGTATATATGTATATTTTCTTGCTTGTATTTAAAACGTATTTCCTCGTCTTGACCTTGCATTTTTTAAGGACATTTTTTAGTTGTTATGCATGCTTGTTGTGAGCGGTCCGACATTGTCCAGCATGTTTTGTAGTTCTCGTATTAGGTTTTGCATGATAGTTTCTTTTTTTGTGTGTAATGCATGACTTGTATCATGTGCATTGAGAGTGCATGTGGATGTATGGTGGTGACTCACTCCCTGCCACACGCCCTTGTGGCGGCTCGCAGGGTGTTGTGTAGATGTAGATGTCCCATTCTTGTTGCCATCTACTGATGGTGTGTTCGTAGATGACTTTTTTATTGGCCCTCCACGTTTGTGCGTTGGTGAGGGTGGCAGCGTCCGGGAATCTTGTATTTCCTGTCTTTTTTAACTCGATTTTGGCGGTGCGGTAGGCTCCGGTGATAGTCAGTAGGAAGCACCGTTTGCGCTTCGTTTAATTTGAGTGTGAATCGTCTGTGCGAGATGCACTTACCCCAGAATTCGCATCCATACCCCAGGATGGGGATGATTACTGATTCATAGATGATCCTGAGACATGGTTCGAGACATGGTAGTGGGTTTTACAGTACCTTTTTAAGCTTTGAAATATGAGTTTAACTTTGATACAGAGATATAATTAGCTTGCGGGGTGAAATTTGATTTTTGGTCGAGGAGAATCCCCAGGTACTTTAATTCTAATACTTTTCGTATAGTCTTGTTAAAGAATTTAAATTTTGGGTTCCGTTGGATATTAGCGCCAAAAAGCAGACGAAGACTGTCTTCTTATTCGAGACCTTGTCCTTGGACCATCTGCTCCAGCCCTCCACCAATTCCATGCACACTCTTTCTTTTTTCCTCCAGTTCGATCCTGGTGTTTGCTGCTATAGTGATTGCCGCGTCATCGGCATAAGCCGTCATTCTACAATCTGCAGGTAGCGCCACTTAGAGGAGTCCATTCATGAAGATTTTCCCAAGCATGGGACCTATTTACTGATTCTTTGGGAGCTCCTTTAGTTGTACGCTTTTCTGTTTTGAGGTGTTGCATTTCCAAAATTGTTTTCCTTCCTCGGAAGTAATCTTTAATGAAGCCTACTATATTAGCGGGAATCCTGAGATTCTGCCGCAAGTGCCACAACAGTGCCTGGCTACCACAGAGAGTCCGAAGGCCCGGCTGGCTCGAAGTTTTGATAACTATGCAGATAGTGTACTTGGTGCGCGAGTGTTTGGTTTCGCCGATCACTTTGTTAACTGCATCTCTCGTGGATCGACCTTGTCGGAAGCCAAATTGGTTCGTTCCGAAATCGTTCCAATTCTCTCCCTCCTTTTTTTTTGACCGAATTTCTACTCACGCCGAGATTGAGCTGATTTGTGCAACTCTAAATGACTGTGTTGATATTTTTTAATCGATGTCCTTGATTTGCGTGCTTCCGGGTTACTCCGTTGATATTTGGAAGCTACTATTCTGAGTACTTCCGGATAATTTCATTGATATTTCTGAACCGCTCTTTTATTGACTTCCGGATGTTGGTTCACATACATAGAAACCGCAATACGGTTTACATGGGGATTTTTGCGAGAATATGGTTCGGCACCATTTGTACTGAGTACGAAGCATGAGAACCGAAATGTCTCGAAAAAAATGGTGGGCTCCATCTCCTTCGAAAGGATAACAGTATGATTTATCGTCATTCTATCTATTTGAAATCTGAAAATCAGTCGCTGGAAGAGTTTCTATGTATTTTAATTGATTCACTGAACCTGAGACAGATTGATATCAATTTATTCGTAAAACAAATATCAAATATCAAATTTGTGTAATCAATAAAACATTATGAAATTAGTGATTCTCTAATACACCAATTATAGCCATAATTATTACATTATATATATGTTACACTAATTATAACATGCAAGAAATATTTAATGAAAGTGTAAAAAATATAAACTTTGAAATTATTTTAATTTTACCTACCGAAATAAAACTTATAATACTTCTAATTTCCAAAAACTGAGCATTATTAATCTATTCATACAGAAATATATAATACGTTCTACCTACTTTAAACAATTATTATTTTTTTTACTATGGATACTCTCCATTGGTATTTATATAAACAATTAACTAATAAAGATAAATAATCAGCATAAGCCATAATTATTGCTGTACCTTCGGTTTGTTAACCCTCTAAAATGCAAATTTTGAATGCATCTTTACAGTGTTTTTAGATATTTTGAAGAAGAATACGTATGCTCAAGAAATATCCCGATATCTCATGTTTTGAGGGAGTTGCGTTAAAAAAGTGATAACGAATGAATCACTTTTTTAACCCTTTAAATTGCGAATTAAAAAAAACCCTTCTTAGTAAGCCGTTTTTCAATGAAAAGTATACGTATATACTCTACATTTCATCAAATTATCTTCAGTGGTTTTTGCTGGGCGTTGATGATTGTGTGAATCAGTCATTCAGGGCATTATCTCTTATAGGTATGCATTTTTACTCATAATTTAGCCCTGTCTTTCCCTGAGATTTCTCTTTCTTCCCTATGTTTCTCCCAGTCGCTTAGTTTTCCCATAGCAGTTTCCCGTGAAATTTAATTCTAAAATTCTAATTTACAATATTAATTGGTCCAGTTACATAGAATTACTACATAGAGAGGATCCTAAATTACTATATTTTCAATGAAAACATTTTCATTGACCAAAAGTTCATGGGATATCATAAAAGTTTTTTTTTAATGGAAAATTTCTTTACTTCTTTCTTCCCTCATTATCACCGAAAAATTTATTAGATATATTATTTTAACTTTCATCAGCACTGAGGGCCAATGAATTTCAGTAATAATATGAATTTTAAATGACCCGTCCCACGCGACTACGTATACCCTGTATGATCTTATAAGGTCGACATTTAACAGTTCCCTCCATCCTCACTGGGCTCTTCCGACTCTTACCTCGTCCATTCATATCGCTTAATAAAACGAGGCACTAAAAAGCTTCTTATCGACTGTCCTTAAGGGAGAGGCCTAAGCTGGTCGGGCATTCAAGCTGGCCTTGGAAACCCTTTATGGGGAAAGTTATCGAAAGTTTCAATAAGATAACGTGGCTTATCGGCGGAAGACGAGGTACCCTCTTCCCAGAAGGTAGGCTTAGACGAGGCGCCTTCTTTAATCAAGGTGACAGAAATTTCTCCCAGAAGAAGATAGCTGCTGTCATAATTAGCGGAAGGAGGGAAGTGTACAATTATGTAAAGATTTACTGACTTTTTCGTTGCAATGAAAACTCATGGATACTCACTGCTGAGTTCGCAAATTAGCTACTCAACCGGCCATTTTCGTAAGTTAATACCTACACATTTTTGACGTCACTCATTCTCAATGTTCTCATCTTCATTTAAGTTTTCTTTATAGGATTCTTCTTCTTCATATTTATCAGAAACTTAATTAAATAGAGGATAGCGCCATTTTCTTACTCTTGTCTATATGACAGGAGAAATGTAATAAATTAAATTGTAACGTAAAGTAAAATCGCGGAACGGAGAAACAGCAGTCAAAAAGGCTAATCAGGAATACCAGAGTACCATATAGACCCTTTTGGATTGGGCTGGGAAGTATCGACTTGGAAAACCCTTCGTAGTTACTGAGCAGGCGAAACAGTTATTAATGTAATTTTGTATTTCCCTTGAGCTAACTTATGCCAATACTTTCGGCCATGACCTTCGTGATCCTACGAAGTGAGTTGTTGTTTCAGTCTACTTTTTTATGGAGCTGGCACTGTGAAGATATTATAATGAAAGGTGAATTAGAGTAGACTGTGAAAACCATTACAAATTATTATCGTCTTTCAACAAATATATATATATAGCAGAATCTAACATTAAGGAACATTTAACACCTTTTTTATTAAACTAAATCATTTTGAAAGTCATATTTTTTACTTTGGATACTCTCCTCTTGTCCTCTTCTAGTTTTAGTTGCCATTTGTCTTCCCTACTCTCGCTGCACATCGTTACATTATTTTTATTCTTAGCGTATTTATTCTCAGGATGTGCTTTCTCGTTTTTCCTTTTACATGCAGAAATCTCCGATAACATAGCAATGTCTTCTACAAATGACAGTCTTAATTTCCTGCTCTCTGCATGGAGCATGAATCCCTCTTCTGTCTTTATTGTTCATTCACTTCATTCATGATGTTCCAACCCTCTTTCTCAAAAGCTTTTACCGCGTTCGTGATAAAAGTGGGTATGTTTGTCCTCATTCCCTTCTCTGAAATGAGGAAGCGGGTAAGGAAAGATTTTCTTGCTCCTCTGATTCTTCTAAATCCAAACAAATCCTCAATTACACGCTCTTCCGTTTTTATTTGCATCCTTTGGTTTATTATTCCTGTTCAAATATTTTTATGCATGGGTCTCTAAACGAATCTTATCGAATTTTCTGTCACTTATCCTTTCACTTGGCCTTTTCTATGTTGGATAGCGGGATGAAAATATTTTTTTTCTTAAGGTTCAATGGCATTCATATTCTCGCATAGATATCTTCAATTAGGTATTTCCACATCGTTATCAACTTCGTATTTGTCTTCCAGTGATCTAAAATGATATTAATTTCTGTATTTACCTTTCAGAAGATATTATTTCCATTTATGTGCCTTATCTTTGTCCTCAATAATTATTTCTGTCTTTCTTATCTTGAATGACATTTACGTTCGCTCTGCTTTCGTTGAAGTGGTTCCTCATGTATCAGTAAGCTGCTTCTACTTTACCATGTTACTTTAAGGTTGTTATTATGCGTGTCGTGCTTTTTCCAATCTTGCCTCCCTTTCCTTGAATTTTCACCTTTCATACTTGGTGAGAATGTTCCTTCCTCGGTTTTTGAATTTTTGTTTTATGTTTTCTTCTTCAGTATTTCATTCGTCGTGAATGGTATCTTTTCACAGTTTTAGTACTTGGTGTTCCCAAAACGCATTATTTAAATTTATCTTTTTTGTGTACTTTTTATCTATGGATTCTTACTATCACTCACATTCCCAGTCATATACTGATGGATTTAAGGAATAACCCTGTATTGTATTGTTTAGTTATGCGTTTAATTGTATATAAAATAGGAAGAAGTCAAGACTCCCATCTCCCATTTGTCGAAGAAGAATGTCATTTCTTGATGTTGATTGCCCTTTTTCAGTACAAGGACTGTAAATCTCAATTAGCATTAAACGTCACGACATTGAAGTAAATAATGATTGGTGCTGTTGAGGTATTTACTTATAAATTTACAGAAGGAATCAACATAATGTAATTTTAGTTATTTCGTTGGCTTGGGAATTTGGTAATGTAAACCGAAATCAGTGTAAGGTATTAGGTAAGATCCAGAAAGAATTAATTTCCACGGATCTGGAGAAAGCGTAGTCTTCTTTATAGAAGATACCACTATCTCCGACTTCTAATCAGATTGATGCAGTCATAATTTCTTCAGTGCACGATTGCTGAGCCCTTAATCCATGAAATTTTCCGAGTGATTTATTGACTCTCACAGTTTGACAATCTTTCCTACCAACAACTGAACGCAATTCATATTATATACCTATTTTTTATTATATTGTAAGGAATTTAATGATACAGTATTAAAAAATTACATGTGTAATATTACTGTACGCACAGCAAATATTCTTCGATTGTTAGTTTCAAATAAATTTCTTGCTCCATTGCTTTTATATTGATCTTTTATATTGATCTTTTATATTGACTTATTTACGCCAAATGGGTCCCGACTTGTCATGGTTCTGTATGCAGCTTCAACTTTACCTTGAATTAGGTTGTTCTATCGTAACCCACTTTTCTTCTATTGGCCCTTTGCTCGGTTTTTCGTGTTTCCCTCCAACGTCTGTTTAAAACTCCATTCTTCTATCTGTTTTCTGCAATCTACATCGATTTCCTTGTTATTTTATCATTTTTTAGACTTATTGCTTCATTTTACACTTTATCCACCCCGAATAGCTTTTTCAATCTATCCTATACAAGACAGTGAAGTTGGCATCTTTATACGTCTGCAGGCAACATCTGCACACGGATGGTTTTATATAATGTTTATCGCAACAACTATATTGTGCTGTTCGGAGAGATTCAATAACCCCCAATTACAGTAGATCGCATAGACATACCTTCTACTTTTCCTTCTTGTCCTCCGATAATGTTGTTTCGGTCTTCCTTACCTATATGTATATCTAAAGGGTGACCCACCCACCACCTGCAACCCTGCGTGCCGGACGCAGTGCACGGCTTTAAGCACATGCCACGAGGTAATATTTCGCAGAAAGAACAGAAGGGTGTAATCACTCCTTTGTTCAGTAGTTATTTCCGGAAACGGGAGGATTACTAAAGATATTGCGAAAAATACTTGTGTCAATAAAACAGTTAGATATAAGAATTGGGGATTAAATGGAGACGGTGCCAGGAAAAATAATGAAAGGATTAGAGACGATTTTGATACCAAGTAGTGTTGCTTGATTCGGTTAGTTCTTCTTTGAGGAAAGGTGGTGAGTTTTGATCTGAGCCTTTTGAGAATTTTTATTGGGGAAGAATGGACGAAAAGTCGGATTGCTTGAAATACAAAGACATTTGTGGATGTGTCAATCTACCCAATTGGGAAGATTAATAAGAAAGAAAATGATTCATTGCCGAAAGGTCTTATGAGAGATTTATCAAATGGATTATTATTACTAGTAGCACAGAAATGTAGTATTGTGGGTTTGGCACAAAAATGCGACAGATTTTCTGTCATTTTTGCTAATTTGTGGCGAAAAGGCAAACGAGTTTAAATTTCTCATAATAAAATATAACTTTTCAAAGTCCACAAAAATATTCAGTACCTATGTTTCTGTGGTAAAGTATTGGAGATAAAATGTACTGCTGTAATAGTAGACACGTACATATCTATGCTTCGAAATCTTGGACTGTAGACCTATTATCATTTAGATTCTCCATCCATAGATGTTCTTATCACCGGTGTGTAATTAATAAATAGCACATCTAAGCTGGACAGATTTCTTCCTCGAGATATTTGGACTATTTTGAAAGCTATTTAAGCTATCATAGGTGGCGAAATTGAGACACCAATTTTAACAGAAGTTACTACCTATTTAAATTTATTATTAATTTTTGTGAAGCCTCAATTTTCGTCGTGTCCTACGAATTTGCTTTCATCGTTAAACAGCAAATACAAATAAAACTAATAATGACTAATGCTGAGCATTGCCTCCTGATTAGATGTATACAAATTACTATTATCATAAATGGATTTAAAAAATATATAATTCAATTTGAAGCATTTTACTTTCATTTTTATTTCGGGCGAAGAAAATTACTCACGGTAAAAACTCACGTCCCCACCACGCACAGCCAGAAAATAATCAAACTATTTTGTCCATTTATTTAAGTACTCTCGTGGATATTGAACCAGAAAATTGAGACACAACCATAAGTAAATAAATAAATAAATGACGGAACACTCAAATATTTAAAAAATTTTGAGCTTTCGATCTTCGTCAGTGAAGGAGTAAGACTATATATATATATATGAATATAATAATCACTTGGAAAAGGTTCACAATGTGAATACTATAGGTTCGAACATTAGTGAAACGTTCAAAGACACAGGACACAAAAAGAAATAAAATCACTGTGGTGAAGAATTTTCGGTGGCACCACCACCTTCCAGGCGGCGGTGCCAC
>WURS02000013.1:10346362-10358483 GCA_011762765.2 Rhinocypha anisoptera | reverse complement strand
AATGGTAATGGAATAAGAATCCACGCAATAATTTGCTACTGTTGAATTGCGCATTAGTATATGGAATTACTTTAATCCCCCATGTCCGACAATTGGTGTTCAATTCCCTACGACGAAAACTCATGTACCCTTCTGAATCGGAGTAGCCCGGCCATTCACCACTGACCGACGTGAATGGGGAAAGGCTAATTGTTTCGACGTGAGCCTCTCGCCAACGACCCGCAGTCGTGCGATGCATCTACTCACTGCACGTGAGTGATGTAGGAGTTTCGGAACAGGGAATTCCTGCCTTGTTGTCCATTGTGTGCCCTGCCGAACGTCCGTTGTTGGGGGCTGTGGTGTGAATTATAGCTACGTGCCGAACAATGCCATTTCATTGCTGTTATAAATATAAACCACGAAGTGCAACCATTGTTCGAGAAACAGTTGTTTAATTCAGGTGCACGCGTTCACCTTCGGAATAATGAGCGATAGCTTTCCGTCTTTGAATTATTGGGATATTGTCCTCCCCTTTCGAGAAATTACGAGTAATCACGAATGTTAATGTGACACCCTCAGTAATGGATGTAACTTGGGCAAGTTTTTTTTCACAAAATGTATGCTATCCTCACGAAATATTCACTTTGCTTTTTAAGACAGGTTTAGCGTAAAATTTCCATTTTTCCGGACGAAGAAGAAATAAATGGGCCATAAATATCAACATCTTTAAAAATGTACGAAGTTCTCTTGATTTAAATCTGATTCAGGTTCCAGGCGGTTCTGAAAAATCCTTATTTATCGGTCATTGTATTAATTTTTTTGATATTATGATGCTGTGACCTGGAAAATGGTAAGCATTAATCACCGTGGTCATTTGTATTATAAACCGCGAGAGAGCCACGACTGTAAACCCTGTAACTCTTTTTTTTTGTTGACAACAAGCTAAAATGAAAAACTCCTTTCCATTTATCCTCTTTTTAACTCCACGACAGAAGATACAGTCCATCCGGCAGAAATCAAGAGGCAGGCGTCGCTAAGAGCCTCGCGAGTCTCAGGCACAAGAGAATATCTTGTTTGCTTCTTTCTTTCCGCGCTTTATATCACAATATTTCTCCTCAGAAGCAGTTTTATATATATATATACACACACACACAAGAATACACACCCACCACCATTCATTCCCCTCGCTCCCCTTGATGTCTAACCCGTGTTCCGTCACCGTGCGATCCGCTTGTATCTGTTCGACCCAGCCGCCCTCATCTCCAAACCACCCACGGCCTTTCCAATAACCCGTTCGCCCGAAAATCGATACTTAATTACTTCTTCGGAGATTCCCGGGTCTTTTATACGCTGTGGATCTTGGCACCGTTTGCTTTGGCGGGGGGGATACATTTTTATCTGCTACCGAACATGTGTTCGTATCATGACGGGTGACTCGGGACGATAAAAGGGATGCGCGGTAGTAAAAAAAAAAGAAAAACTTACTCGTAAACCCGAAATGAGTCCCGGAGGCCGGGCTTTTTCGCTGGTGAGCCCATCGGACCCCGCCCTATGTACGGTGCCGTGTTTAACCCTACCCGTCGGGGTGGGGCCTGTGAATCTCAAACGGGATGCGCCGGAATTGTAGTGCGGGGGGTGGATACCAAAAAGGACGGGAGCACATAGAGAGAGAGAGAGAGAGAATTTCCCTTCTCTCGGTAAACATTTTCCTCGTTCGTTGAGCATTTTCATTTCGTGCCGAGTTCTCCATCCCTCTCACACACCGCAGGCGATGGAAAACTCGAGGTCTAATTTCTTTGCAGTCCTGATGCACACCATTTCTTATTTCAGCCAGGCATTTCGGTTATAATGACAAACTTAATTCCTTTTTCTCTTAAAAAATGATGTACGGATAGCGAAGTGGAGGAAGAAAAAAGGTCACGCTTCGAATGTGACGAAACCGACAAGCAACCTTGGAAAAGAACCTCAGAATCAAACTATTCTGTTGTTCGTAGTTATAGGCGTAATAAAATTCATGTCCCCGATAAAATCAAACAAAAATCTATCCAAACCAGATAATACTTACACTCAAGTTGTATGTACATTTGTATTTGTTTATTTCCATGAATGAATAGCATCAAGCAGGTAGTTTTACTTCTTGATGTTCAAGGAGATAATGGATTGAACATTAAAGGGCGCCTGTCCGAAAAAACAACTCACTGAAGAGTCATATTGGGCCTCAGAAAGAGTGCCAATTTCTTTTGTAGGTGACCTAAATATGGCTTGTTTGTCGCAGAGGTCATATTAATACTCCTTACGCAGGCACGTCTCAGGAATATATAAACATGTAAATTCTCGCGATAGTTACGATCTCTTCCACCACTTGTTTAGACTTTCTGTGTTCGTTTAGCGGTTTCACCGGTTTTCCCCAAATCTAAAGTGAAGAAAAAACGTCTATACTTATGGCTCACCACCGATGGGATGCTGCCACAGAATAAGCCTCATAATTTTATTCATAATTTCAAATATGTGTTATATGTTTACTCAACAGTCTCAATTTATTTTAATCTGAACAAAATCTTCATAGTTCACGTGGATGTGCTCATGCTCAACAAATGAAATACAAATAACCTCAACCATATGAGCTCTTAATTTAAGATCGCATATAAGAGGGAATTCGAATCTATGGAATAGTCATTGAGAAGAGAATGACAAAATGCGGCGATATACAATTTTTAAAATAAGGAAATCAATTTAGTTTAATTCTAGGAGAGAGGTATAACCATTGTGCTCCATAATGATCGTGGAGCATTGAAAAAGGAGTGATAAAGGGTGTAAATCACGGATTTTCACTGTCTTCTATGCTATTTAACTTGTACGTAGAAGTTGTTAAAAGATAAAAGGTAACATAGCTAGATGAATACTTAATGGAAATTTGTAAATGGTTTATGTATATTTAATTGCGGTACATTGATTATTTTAAAACTTGTGCAAAACGTGAAGTCAACTTATGAGAATCATGACTCCTGAGAATCATGAAGCGTGTCATGGCCATGGATTTGGACATCAAATAAAATCCTGGAAAATTATAAAAAGAGACAAAGAGAAGAAAACAAGGCTATATGGGTTTTAGATGGGAATGGAATGTTCAGAGGGTCTAAATGATTTGTTAAATAGTAAGGTGATAGGAAAGTAATCAATAATGTGAGCGTAGCGAAGATAGTTTAATGTGGCAACAGAAGCATAATTAAGTTACTGAAATGATAATTCATAAAATAATGGCAATTAACTTTTTTAATCACTCGGATTATAAGAACAGTATATTAAACATGGACTTCGATGAGATTAAAGTAAAAACCACTGTGAACCTTCAGTTTTTCAAGATGTTGCATAATTTTTCAGAGATTGTGTAGTGAAACTTTTCCAATGAAAAAGTGGCGAGAGAGATAAAAAAGGAAGTTAAACTATAGAAAGGAACAAACAATATAAGGTAGATAATGAATGGGGATGTTCAGAAATACAGAAAATTGCTAAAGTAAGTAACTGAATGAATTTCAGTAATTAGAAGAGGCTGGGAAGGCTTAGGAAAGCATATATCTCACAAATAATTGAGGATGCTGGGGGGAATACGCACTGTGAAGTGATCTGAGAAATCGCTTGTTTTCCATAATCATTATTACACATCGTAGTATTAATTTTAAAGGTTCAATGTAGAGGCGAACATTTAGAATCATATTATAAACTTTTTCTAATAACGTAATTTTTTCATTAAGAGTATGTTAAAACGTAATTTTAGTTCCTTGTAAGATAAGCTTTTACATTAATTAATAATAAGGCCATAACTCTATAGATGAAGCTAGTATCCTAGTGCAAACTAAAACAAGCAATAGTCCACGCGCATTGGGAGTAGGAATGGCACATTTTATGACATTATGAAAGGTTGTATTTGAATTGTTTAAGCATCTCTAATAAGAAAGAATATACAAAGTTACAGGTTGTATTATATCAAAAAAATAAATATTCATTTACACCATATGTTTCTTGTCTAGCAGCCCTCTTCGGCTTGAACGGTATTTATTTTTATCATTAGACTATTTATATATATCAACGAAGACGGAACTGCTGCTCTGGCTAGCATTTAAAATGTATCCTAAAATTGGTTACTAGATATGGTGATAAAATACGAGTACCAGCTTATCGGTGATTATTGAATTTCTCCTTCTAACAAGACAAATCTAAGTTAATAATGATACGATACATTGACCACTCCGTTTAAACAGTATTAAAAAGATCTCACTGTGCTAATTTTATTGATTGTAATTATAAAAGTATTGAAACGCCAGACCTCATCAAGAACGATGGACATTAATACGATGGATATTCTGAGTAAAACATCATCATATTCTCATGTGTCATACTTAAAATTCTAATATATCATCATTGTTCTAGCGGATCCCAGCGGATCAACGAGGTATTAGTGTTACAATAACAATTATTGCTCAACTTTCGGAGTAAAACGTTACGGATAACAAGTTTCAACTTCTGTTACTAAAAAACCTTCCAATCAATCTCAGCGCATTTGAGAAAAAAATTATGGTGGTGGTGCGTTGCATGAAGACAACATTTTTAACACTGTTTATTGACATATTATTGGAACATAAACAAATTAAGTGCCATTTTTCCCATTTTTCAGCACAAACCCGAAAAGTATGACTATGTGATAGGTAATAGATACCCGAAACGTCAAACAAATACCACAGCACTATTATTTCAACGCGATAGCCTCTTCTTAACTACCTCAGTTATAGTAAACACGATACGAGTTTCGCCAAAGGACTTGTGGTGAATCATTGATATGACGGCCTTCTACCAGCGTGTTTGCTAATTCCTAGTCACTACTGTCCTTCGCCTCATTTCCTTGGTAACCAAGAATCTCTAAGCAAGAGAACAAATGGAATGAGTTATGGGAATAAACTAGCCATACAATAGGGTTTTACTAACTGCAATGGACCAAGTGTAAATTTAAAAAAATACAAGGCGCTACATACTTAAGTAGCCAGTTACTGTAGACAGAATTTTAAACTGACAATTTTACGATGTATTAAGTGATATATTCTAGGAATTTCCGCCGGGTACATTCAGTACACCCATAGATAAATAATTCAACTCCTTTAAATTTATAAACTAAGTTACCCCGTTTGCATTCGAATGGTGAACCGTTTGAGACCATCTAAGTTTTCCATTCTCTATTACAATATTCACTATTCAGCCGCCGTGTTACTCAGGAAAATTTGCCTACACCAGGAAGCTTTTGTGCACGCTTCGCCCTAGTCCATGGAAAATATCGAAACTTCGTCGGAGAATCTCGGTCTCGCGAGTAGTTGAGAAACCCAGGCAAGGACTTCTCCTGTTTACGCGAGGACTTCCACGCGCTATTTGCTTCCCTCAACGCGGGACGGGCTTTCTTGGCTTAGAGCTCGCCAAACATTGTTCCAATTAGAGAATTTTTTCCGCAATGAAACTAAGCAACGGAGCTACGCAAGGCACGTTCCTATTTCATAGTGAGGGATCGCCTTCCTGCCACTTCCTATTTTTTTCTATTTTTTTTGAGTCGCGAGTGCCACTTGGAAAGACGAATGGCGTGGGCGGAGAAAGGGAGAAATTGGTTCCGGATTTGGCTCTCCGATTCGGAAGTTCAATAAATCATTGTTGAGTGACAAGGGAGAGCTAATTATAGTCCGCGTGCCCTAACTAACGTGAGTGGTGCCCGGAATGTGAGCCACCAGGACGGTGTTGGAAATTAGTTTATGGGGATTCACAGAATGACGTCGGAAATTCCGTGAGACATGGATTGAAAAATCGTAATCCGCACGGGTTTTAGGAAGGCACAACCTGAATCTGAGGAGGAATCATCCACGCATTCCCCGGAAGCTATGAGTGGCGTCAGGACAGGAACCTTCAATAACTTGCTTAACCGGAGCCACGTACCATTTTGTTTTATGAACTCGTTCGATGGGGGAAAGGTCTGACGGCTACAAATTATAACGGTCGTATATAAATCCTGTGGTCTTCATCGAAAACTTTTCGTGGGACAATAGATATAATTCTATCAGTTTATTTAAATATATTTATGTAATTTGATTGAAGAGGCATTAACCTTGTGGAAGTCTTTCATGCTGGTAAGAATTAAAGCACTTTGCTTTCCACTTAAATAACTTAAATAATTTATTAACACGACTACTTTCGCTACACCCGTAGCATTATCAAGTCTTATCAACTTTCGCTACAGATGTAGCAACACTAGTAGTATTAGTAAATTATTTAATGGGAAAGTAATCTGTTTTTTTTATTCTTACCAACATAAATATATTTATTTTACTCGGAAGCTCTGAGTTCAGATATGGCTTGAAGTCAAGAGTGAAAGAGTGTGATTTAAACTCGTATATATTAAAGATCCAGCCTGGAAAGATGTTTTCATTAAATCTCCTAATATTTTGCTTTATAATGGGCCCATAAGTTTTAATTTTATTTAATACAAATTTAAAATGTTATCAAAGAACTCGTTTCGTCACGTCAGGATCAATTTATATGTTCTTCGAAAAGTTCTAAACACGATATATATATGGCGAATATGTTTAAAATATTTTAGAATAATATTTTTAGTGAACATCAACAATACACATTAACAATTATAAAGTATCTTAATAGTGAATACTGTATAATAAATGAGTCCTGATTGAATTTTTCTATGAGGTTAAAAGTAAGGAGAGGATTTAACGTTGAAAGAACTTTTCATTCTAGGAACTACCTAAATGTTTGGAAGAAATTTTAGCAAGCAATAATTTCAAAACAACTATATTGAACACCTTTATCCAGCTAAATGTAATTAGAAACTAAAATTCAAGTTAAAATAATGAAATGAAGTTGAAACTCGTCCACCATTCTCGAGCACCTCGATTAAAACCCCATTCTCTACTAAAAGGGATGCCGGAAATTTGTGTGTACCAAATATAGCGAAGGCATGAAGAGAGTTCATTGCGGTGACTTCGAACCCTCCAAAGATGCGAAAAATGTCATGCTAAAATAGCTCTATTGGAATCGGGCAGCCTCTCCACGAAGACTAGATTAGACCCACTCCTAAATGCGCGTTCACTTCGAATTCAGTTTCACGGTAGGATCAAAAGGAACTGGTTGTCTGCATAGCTACTGAATCATTTAGACGCAGATGCTTCTGGAATATAAATTAGTGTTAGGCCTCATATGCTTTTCGTATTACTTTCTTAAATTGGATTTCGAAATATGTTAGATTTCTAAATACAGATCGGAGAGAGTAGAAAATATAATTGATATTCAGTGACCTATTGAATGATGGTGTATAAATTATGATAAATTTTCAATATTATTATCATTCCAATTTCATTTCAATAATATTATCATTCATTATTTAAAATGATAATTATACCATCAAGAGCGGAATATATTTGAAGATTAAAACAGTCTAGACAAAATGTTTTACACTTTTTGAAGTTTGATTTCGAAGAGTAATATGCCCATTAAATCACGTAACAGAAGTAGACTAGACAGAATAAATTTTCGTTGTTACTCTGATACTTTTTTCTCCATTTGTTTATAATAATGGCAAAGGAAATTGGGTACGATCTTATGCAGTAAAATACATCAAAGTCTCAAAGGTAGAAACGTTACATTCGCTTTTTAGGATTTAGACATAATAACTAATTTTGCAAGAGCACAGAATTTTTAGGTGAAACCGGATCGGTTTTAACGTCAAATGAAGGCCATTTTCAAGACAAAGAAACAGAGGAGCAAACAGTGACTTATTTTACGCTAAGGAGGAAGAGAAATATCGTTAAGATAGCACGAGAAGGAGGAAGAAGAGCTTATTTGGGAATTATTGTGGTGATAGAGGAGAAAGTCAGCACCTACTGAGGAAATTAAATCGGAGAAGATGGAGGGAGGAGGAGATGGTAAAGAAAATGGGGGACAGGATTCAATGGGCCCACACGCCATTAAGTATTTTGCTGTTACGTAAAACGGAATACCTAAAATGTTCAGACTTGTCAAACAAGTCCCGAATGAAATGCTTGTCCCCCCACAAGTATCCCTTAACGTACCTGCACATTCACACGTGGAATTTTATCGCGTGCAAACACTCCTTGCTCTGTTCCCATTAGGCGACTAGTGAGATATATATTTTTCAGGCGATTTTATGATTTAGTTTTAATTTCATCATGTCAATATCCAATATCAATTAGATGTGTAACCATATGTCTGTAACCATGTATCTCTTTTGATCTAAGACTAGAGCTAAATAAGGAGGTATCAAGAAGTATCTTACACGTTTCCGAAACATACTAACGGAGACCCGGGAAAACCCAGAAAATGCGGAGCACCAGAGGTAACCGAAGCCAGCTCACAAGCCACTACATTGGGCAGGAATAACAAAGCCTCCGAATACCAGGTCCCCAAGATCGTTTCTCCCGAGGAGAATGCGAAATCAGATAAAGGATGTAGATAACGAAAAGCCTCTGGCACTTTTTGTGGAGGTAGTATTTGTAGAGTCCCAGCGAAGGTGCTCTGCCCACGGGCGGTCTCTTTTGGAATTTTTCTACCAGTCTATTCTTTCCCTCTGCCCATTCTTCTCCCCCCGGGGATCAAAGTCCAACCATGCTCCGGCAGAAAATTCATGTCGGCCAGCAAGAGTCCAATGTCCCTGTGCTGCAATACTCTGTATCGAGAAAATGATGTAATGCCTATTTTTTTCGCGTCTCCTAAATCATTTACGCTGCCGAAAGGACTATATAAAGTTTTCCTCCTGCAATGCCACTCACGTGAAATAACTCTTGCCCCTCGAATGAACTCTATGTGTACCTATATTGATTTTCAGTCGTTCCCCCAAGTCCTACCGCGGCCTCCTTGCAAATAGCAGGCGAACACAAAGCACCAGAATAGTACAAACCAGTTACTGCCTGAAATTGAGCCATGTTAATAAAACGTGAAGGCTTAAATGTATTTTAAAGAAAATAGAAATATTTTAAAAAAAGTGGAAAGCTGTGCCTCAAAGACGAGTGATTCTAGTAAAGGTAATGGTTTCACGTTAGAATTAAAATAATATATTTAGCATCAAAATGTTTTAAATAAAAAATTCAGGGGTTAATCTCATGTAATGACTACTAGGAATCTGTTAGAAATGGCGGATTAGGCTTATAATAGATATGTAGTTACTACGTTTAATATTTTGTTATAAACAACTACCATTAATAAAATGTAGTGTCCGCAGACAATAAATATGTCAGGGAGGTAATAAATACTGGGTTTCCTTTGACTAATGTTCCCAGAGCGAATTAAAGGCAAGGGAACCAAGCTATCTTGCACTTGTCAGACCCCATTTGGAATACGTGTACTCTAAATGAGTTAGGCAGAGAGAATTATCTTTGCTCGTGAGTGACATCAAGAAGATTAAACGCAGAGCAGTCCAATTCGTTTAAAACTGTAATGGTAAACTGAAGCTCACACCAATGCTCTTTGAGCTTAGTTCTAAACCATAAGATGAGAAAACGTCATCCTAGAATCGTGTATGGAGATGGAATCGTATTTGATGGCGCTGAAAATATATATAGCGGGTATCTTCTCTCCTGATGTTCAATTATTTATTAGATACCCACATTTTTTATGTGGATAGGAAAACAAAATTTTTCTCAGACACGTGGCGAAACTAATAGAATAGATAGGACTCCACTTCCCCAAAAGGAATACACGTAATTCAACTGCAATTGGAACGGTTAGCATAAGTTACATTTCCCCTATCCTTATCTCCTTTTCCCTTTTCCTTCCCATTCCCCATTAATTCCCATAGGTGTTTGGAACTCCTGCCATTAGCGTCGGATAACTTGGAGCGACGCATGTAGATTTGGTGTTAAGCGGCTTAACTGAATCCGGCGTAACTTTGCGAAATTTATCTATTGTGGAATGAACGTAACTTAGTATGTCAACACAAAAATAGGTTTTATGCAGAAAAACCAGGATAGTTTATTCATTTCATAATGCATGACGGGGAAAGTAGATAGGCATAAGCCACGTCCAGCAATTTTTTACCAAAGGAAGATTTAAACAGACAAGTTTTTCTTATGTGTTTCCGCACTAAAATAGCCAAAATAATAATTGAAAATTGAATCAGTATAATGTCTTGAATAAAGAAAATTCATACTTTTTAAAATAAATATAACAAAGTAAAATATTTAAATGAGAATCTGAAATCCATTCACATACTCATCAAGATCACCGGTTTTCTATCTGAAGTGAAGCCATAAATTCAACATTTATTAAAAACAACGAAGGACACTATTCCCACGAAAGAGGCTTATAATAGAAATAAGTACCCCTCGAGAATTTGTACAGGTAAGATCATAATTAATATGCGAAAGGACAACCATGCGAGGCAAAAATACATTTGTTAGTTAGTGGAGATACACACCGTAAATCAGTAGCGAATTGACCAAATAAAGCCCCAAGTTGGTTGACAGCGCATTTACGAAATCGTTAGGGGAAATAACAGGACAATCAAGAATTAGCAGTTTATTAGGCGGTAATGAAAAACAACCTCAAAGCCAGAAATGTGAAATCCGATAACCCGCTAAATTGGATGCCCCACATCAAAAGAATTTGGATTAAAAGCTTACGGATTACACACCTCAAATGGTGGAAACATGTTATTTCTTCCTAAATCCGATTGCTTGACAAGCAATTATTAAGGAGTTCCCTGGAATTCGTTGGATTTTTCAACAATGTAAATGTCTTTCATTACACAGGAAATGTTTAAATTCAGTCGATGGAAAATCATTCGCGTAATTTAGTTGAGGGATCTAGCAGAACTTATTTCATAAATATATAATGTACCTTATTGAAGAAACAATAAATGTGCTCAGTGAATTCACGAATGTAAGAATGTAAATGTAAGAATTCTTCAACACTCTTAGAAGACAGCCAAACTCCATAAGCGTCAAAATTTTGTTTGAAAGAAAAATCACCCATATGGATAATAGAATAACTCACGAAAGATGTCACAGTCTCAGATGCCGCTCTCTTATTACGGCTAATATTTGTTATTCCATTTTTCTTGTGATGATACATGAACCTTACCGAATCTGATCAGGATGCAAAGAAGTAAGTTATTCCGGTCTTGCTTGATATAAAGTGGACTCAAATGACAAGAATTTTGTAACAGTAGAATCAAAGAATGTATATGTACCAGACTGCGAGAATGTGAAAAAAATAAAGAGGACCTCCCGTAAATTCCAAACAGTTGAATGTCTGATTCCAAACAGTTGAAAATTCCAAACAGTTGAACGAGGATTCTTCCCGTAAATTCCAAACACTTGAAAAGATTTCCACTAAAAATGTTATGGTCTTTTGGTGATTTTCCATTTATACTAGTGTAGTATCTATCTCAGTATTTTCCTTGATAAATACAACGCTAGAAGTGTGCTGTTTACTTGTAAAATTCTCATTTCTGGTTATAAGTTCATATTTTGTCGCAAAGTTTTTTAACTATAAATTTAACCATTCTATTTATCTCTGTTTTATTCAAGCCATTATTCAAAATTACCTCCTTATTTAAACTAAGAAATGATAACACTAGCGTTACAATATTTCCCTCTCGCCGATATCCTGGTTTCTTGTAATACCCGAGAAGAAATATTGTGTCCAAGGATTACCTCGTGAAAAAAAAACTTAAATTTACATTTCATCGTCACCTCCTTCAAGATTAATTTTTTTAGCAGTTAAATAATTTTCCACGTCAGCGATCACGTGCAATTCACTCGCCTCCTAATTTATGCGAACTATGTGAATCCAAGACGAAATTCTTTCGGTACTAAAAACTAACATTTCGGAGTCAGCACGCGAGAGGATGTCACTCCATGGGCCGTGCACATTAACTGCGGGTAGTAAAGTAGCATTAATTATTAGGAAGAGACCGAATTAAAGGATAAAGTTCAATCCGCGTCCTGGGAAGCGCTCGCTCGCAATACCTCTCCACCCCCGGCGACTGAGCATGCAATTTTCTCCCATTCGCGTGCTCTCCCCGACTGCTCTTGTGGCACCCGGGCGCAAATTAGACAGCGCGCGTCCCGGCACGACCGACGCG
>WURS02000013.1:10329583-10346262 GCA_011762765.2 Rhinocypha anisoptera | reverse complement strand
TCTCTTGCTCCACAGACCGCGACTGCTCAATGTAATGGCGAAGACCTCAACGTTATTCCTCCCTGTTTTCGCTCCAATAGCATCTAGGAGCGAGGAATTGTCCCGGTATTTGCAGACTTTCCATTTGTTGGAGCGATCTAGGTCTCTCTGTTCGCCTATCACCTGAGCATCGACTACCAGTGTTTTCTCGCCTTGGACAGCTACGAGATCGGACTTTCGAATTCCTTCGTTAAATTTAAGGTCGAGGGTTCGAATCCCGCCCAGTGCATGGATGTTGTGTTTTTGTGCAAATTGGTTTTATCAATGAGTTGAAGAGGTGCGAAATGATCATAGCCGTCGAAGCACCCTATAAACAAAAATACTACTACTAACTATCGTCACTGCTGAAGTCAGCAAGCTTCCAGCATACACCATTATTTTAATGTATTTTTTACGTTTTAATACCTACATATTTTATATATATAGTAAATATGAAAGTTTTACAGATTAATTTGTATATTAAGCTATATACTGCTATCTATACCTATTTAGAGGTCGTGGTTGCCCAGTGAGTTGCCACGAGCAATTGGCTACTAAACAGGGATCCCGGATTCAAGGCTCAGCTCAGACACCTCTGGACACCTCCAACTAAAACCCAAGCAAATTATTTTCTGGGTAACATATTTTTGTGTAAAACCATAGGCGTCATAGGGAAAGGAACTGGTCTCTCTACCTTAACGTGTGAATTTTCACAAGCCGTTGGGCTTATTACTAGGTTTAGAGCTCTACTCTCACCTAACAAACAGACCTTAGGGTTGAAGACTGTGGATGGTCGTTTTCCTAGCACCAGCTTTCCTATTCGAATGTTCAATTTAAGATATATCAACTTTGTGGTTTCATAGAAATGATGAGTTTTAAGTCTAGCCGATATTTATGTAGAAAAAGAACTAAAATATGAATGCAATGTGATAACAATGGATATCACGTAATGGGAACAAATACCACATTAATGTATTAACCAAAATTCATTAATGTGTTGAACCGAAGGGTTTTGGACTAACTTGAAAATGCTTTTGGTGGGCGGTGTTTTACCCTTGCTTCTAAAACTCATATTCGAATAATATGAATTCCAGCAGGCGCTTCATCGAGGACAACTTTTAATCCGGGACTTCAACCGTACGCCGGAGCTCAAAGGCTGGTTTTCTCTCTCATTAAAATGTACGCACCGCTTCTATTTAACAGTAAATTTCCGGAAAAATTCACGGGGAGTAGGGCACGTTTCAATTTCTATGCATGCGCCCACATGGTATAATTCCATACCTTTTTTTTATTGTGAGCTCTTCAGGAGTACTTTTATTTATAACGCAGTGGCGCGTGGCTTTTGACGATGAGCATTAAAATGCAATATGCAAAACGGCCTTCATAGACGTTACGCCGCAAACGGAATGACCTTACCCATAAACTGAGTCCATTTTGAATTCTGGAAAAAAGGCTAATCACTGGAAACGTTAGCGTACCTGGTAGCGCTCTTTTCTAATGTCCAAATACCGCCGCGGACTGGGGAGCAAGGCGGGAGTAGCGCCCTTTGATCAACGGCCTCACCGGTGATCAGCACGGCCGGTTCTCCGCAGGAGCCATCTCCGAACCTCGTTAAATGTCACATCCACCGCGGAAATGGAGTTCAACTGAGCCTGTGCGTTTTGTGCCGACGGGGACTCGAAAATGAACATTTCTCTCACTCTCCATTTTTCCTCATCAGAGAAATGAACATATGTATGTGTGTGTGTGTGTGTGTAATTCAGAATGCTCCATGATTAGAGGAGCCGTGCCGTATGAAAGCACTTCGCTCGAGCTCTAATCCACCACTTAGTTTCTCATTCCCAGCAGCACTTACTTTCCTCGGGACAATATATGTTACTCGATCGACGAATATTCATACCAAAATCGCGACGGACACGATTCCAATCGAAATCCTCAGGGTAGAGAACTCAAATAAACATTTCATCCATGAATCCAGGTCACTGCAAAGTTTTCCATTCCTTGTTAAATCGAGGCGACCGTATTCCCTTTTCAGTTCTTCGCGGATACTCTCGAAAGATGAAAGATTTCATACGAAGGCGTATACCTTTAAATTTCATTATATACAGTGAATACGCAATGCTAATGTGCAGCTCTCGTACCCGTCTATAAAGGAAAAGGCTTTGGAAACTAGTCTAGTTTCGAAACTAGTCTAGTGAAGTCTAATGATAACCTCAGACTGAAAAATATCGTGGTAAACAGTTTATTTTTCTCTTTTTTTGGCGGTTATTCTATAGGAAAAGAATTATAACTGTCTCACAAGCTAAGTGATTCACGAAAAAGTACCGGAAACACCCCTTCAACTTAAATTCAACATTCTGTTGAGTCAGGTCAAACAAAATTCAGTGATGTCAGGTTAGTGTAATTAATGCCCTTAATACCATTAAAGCTCTTTTAAATAATTTTATAAGTGACAATTTATAAAAGTTCTGACTTGATTTTAAAAACTGAATTTTAATTGGTTTTTTCCACACCTTATTTCCATATTCACTAAATTTTCTTTTCATTTCTAAAGTCTTATTTGGAAATAATGCTTATGCTTACTCGTATCTTGTATCAACTGACGGTTGGGCGAAGAATGATTAAGAAACAAACAGAACTACGATATCTACTCGTTCCTCGAATTCTTATAATCGTTTTTCCTGCCATAGATTTCTGAAAAACCGAACACGAGAAATCCTTCATGTTGACCATGACTCGTGGGAACAACTTTTTCAGGATTTTCTCGTTTCGCCTTCGGCCATCATCTATTTCTGTCATAGGACCAGTAGGGGGGGGGTGAGAAGGATGGTAAAACGGGTAGGCAGAGAAATGATTAAATATTTTTCGCTAATGAGAGCCATCAGTTTCGCCTTTTAAATTCCTCGCATAAAATGACCTACAAATTACGAGCAGAGCACGGAAAAAGAGAATTAATACATGTCGGAGATGAGAAAATTTTCGCCCCGCAGCGACCTGCAACTACCCTCAGCCGTGCTCCTTAACCCGCACCTTCCTCTCCGTGACGGGTGCCTCGCATTAATGGAAGGGAAGAAGACCCCGGGAATGAGAGACGTATCCTGGAGAGATCCTTTATCTGTCGTCATAAAGCACACACACGATCGCGCGAGGGAGAGAGAGAGAGCGGATAGCACGGAGGAGACCACGGGTCCTCCGCCTTCTTTCCCATCCTTCGCCCCCCCCCCACCACGCCCCCTTCACACCAACAGGTGGCCCGTAAAGGGGATGAAAAATGGCCCCGCCGAAACACAATATGAATAGAAATGTGGAAAATGACAAGCATCTCACTCATCCGTCCGACACACTTTCTTCCCCGAGTCCTCCATCCACTCCACCCTCCCCGCATCCCTCCCATTTTCCGTATCCCGCTTTTCATTATTTATTTCACCCCTTATTACCACCTTGGAGACGTCCCCTTACATTTCCGGCGAAGGGCGAGCGCGATCGCCAAACACCCTCGGCCAACAACCCCTCCCCCGTCCCCCAATTCCTAGACCTGCCTGGCTCCTTCCTTCCGGGATCGCTCGCCTCTTCGCCTCGCCTCACTCGGAAAAGGTCGACGTAATTGGATTTCGCCGACCGGGGGACGCTTCTTCATCTGGGAGCAGGGACCAGGCGTCGTCTCGCGGTCCCCGCAAAGTGCTCCCTCCGCTCCCTTCATTTTTCTTCCTTTCGGCCTCGAACTCCTTCTCCGGATGGAAGCGATCCGCCGGCCCGCACTAACACCACCGCCGCCGACACCACCGAAGAAGCCACACACCACGCCGCGCCCACTTAGACTCTTTAGTTCCGGGGGGAGGATCGCGCGCGGCCAAATCGCGGTAACCCCATTATCCAAATAACACTCGCTCTGACCCATTTTCCTCCTCGGCCCCTTCGAGGGTGAACGGGAGCGGAGGAAATTATCGCACGGCGGGATGCGGAGAGAACCGCTGGATACAATTAATCGATTTCCTCGGCGTGTCTCGAATTAAAGTCGGCCCGGGAAGGCGATTCCAAGTTTCGCGGGCGGGACTAGAAATGGACACTGTTGTTCGACCGAATTGGATTTCCATCCGAGGATGCGTACCTGACCGGAAACCTCAAGTGTGGGATCCCAACCTCCCCCCCTTCGTCCGAAAATGTGAACACTGCCGACGTGTGCGAGACCGCCCCGCGTGGGCGTCGAATGAAAAATAGGATCGAATTACACGCGCAAAGAGGAACAAAAAGATTCCCGCCGCACGACCAACATTCTTTTGAGCAGGTGAGGAAATTTAACCGTGAGGAAAATGAAAAGGTAAGGTTAATTAATAACATGAAGGGCAGAGAACCTGCCCTTCATGCTATTGCCTGTCATTGTATAAATCGCTTGGGTGAAATAATTTTAATGGCAAGTTTTCGCTGTGTGGGCATCAATAAGTTGTGCATGGAAATGAACGAACGAAATGAAAACGAGAGAAAGCTTCAGATGAAAGAAATAAACGAAGTGATAACGAGAGGACCCCCGTACGTTTTTCGGTATGCAAAATAAAAATTAATATTTTTAAGGGGAAATTAAAATTTTATAACGAATTCGGATGACATGAAATTCAGATGAATTTTATTCGATAAAAATATGTCAGTGTCATCGCGAACCCTGGAAGCTTAACAGGCTTAAATTCGTTGGAATAGGTACTTCTTTTTCTATGTACAATTTCCTGAAAATTGCCCATGGGTGTCTGCGGCACTTTCAAGTGTCAGCGGAAAGGCTTAGGCAAGGGCTTTAAGCGTGTGAATTTGAAACGTGGAACTTAAATTGATGCCTGTCTAAGGAAATATTAATTATTTTTCTCTAACTTCAATAGGTAAATAGAAAGTCTGCATTAGCCGATGGGAACGTTAAAGTAAAAACCCCATTTTTCCCTTTTTCTTATTTTTTGATAATTCGGTAATAATATTATATTGCCTATTCTATGAACATTTCCGACGCAGATAATGTAACATATTTGAATCATATATAATCGTATGGGATCTATTGTTAAAATAATGGCTTTAAATTATGTTTAACCATTTTACGACAAATATAACTATTTTCACAGTGTTAAATCATACCCTGGCCTCGTCCTGTGAGCATAATCTAACAATGGAAAGATTTCATCGTTATCTAACCCCTAAAATCACATCGACAAATGATTTCAATGAAACCCGATTTTGCTTATTATCCTGCCTGTTCTTAGATAAACTGAATTTTAAATTATGACTTCATGACAAAAACAAGTAATCCACTAATAAATGAATACCACAAATAATGAATGACAGGTTTACTCGATATGTGTTCTTCCTTTTCCAGATAATTCATTCAAGTCATAATCATTATTTCTTACAACATTTTGTCATGTTATTGAAAAGAATTTCATTATCTATCTATAACTTCTCTTTAAGAAAACACCTTTATTATTTGCCACAAAACACTTCCGCTTTTAAATTCATCATAGAATAAGTTAATATGCATCAATAAATTATTAATTATATAGATAGAAAATCAGGAAAATATCGGAGTAGCATACACTTCTATTCAGTACGTCTTCTGAATTGGAACTAATGTAAAAAAATAATTACTTTCTTTTTTCCCTCGGTGAGTCAATATTTCATCCATTTATTACAATTTTTTTTCTATATAAGGATAAAATTTGATTTAAATATAATTGCTTGCAAACCGTAATAAAACTTGAGTTAGAGTTAATTTTCTTCGGGGATAAATAGTTTGACGTCTGACCGAGTGCCTAATCCCATGATTCTTGCGCAGACTGCATGTTAAATTCTGGATTTAGTTTGAACTGAATTCCTTACTGGCAGAAGAGAGTTATCGGCGAGATTCGACAAGGATTATAGTGCCTGCCGTTATTTAGCCACATTCATACCGTTAAACATCTGAATAAGAGTGGCACACGGAAAAGCGGTAAAGGATGCCTCTAAGCTTTTCATTGCATCCTTCAACTGAATTCAGGTTGTTCCAGTGCAGCGGAGTTTTTAAACTTTCGATCTTTGATGAAAATAAGTTTTATAAAGCTTTGCTTAATTTCGTGACGGGGTTGAAGTTTATTGCGCCTGATATTTACCCAGCCGCTAAAGTTTTAAAGGACTCACCTTTTGTTGAGGATATATATATATATATTTACAACCTGCCTTAACTCCCTCCTAGGGTTAATTATTTTCTTCTACTGCTTTTATTTCTTTCGTTTGGGCTAGGAGCAGTTTAAGACACCGAAACGTTTTACTTCTTTTTTCGCCGAGGGGAAAAGAGAAGATTTTCTTTTGAGGCCAGAGACTGTTTCCAACGCGAGATTCACATAGCCGGCGAGCCGTCGCTCAGAAAGGTCGTTAAGCTCTATTGGCCCAGATGCTGGCTTATCCCTCTTCCTCCCTTGTCTCCGCGTCTTCTACCACTACCACCACCGCCGCTGCCGCCTCTTTCTCCCCCAACTCCTCCTCCTCCTTCTGTTTCCTCTCAACTCCTTCCCAGCCATGTCGTAAGAACTTAGTTTGAGTCAGTGCTCGCTCCGTTCTCGTCTTCCGGGGGAAGTGAGAAGGAAGGGGGGGAAGAGGAGGAAGTGTGGGAGGCATGTGGAATTCTCGAAAGTAAATTTCCTGGAAATCTGAGGAAACATCCGTGCGGCCGAATTAATTGAGGTACCGAATCGATTCTTGGCGATGAGGCGGCCAGCTGAGACAATGTTGCTCATATTAAGCGACGCAGAAGCGTTAACCATAAAACCCTTCCACACATTCAAACAAAGGGCCCGTTAATAAAAAAAATATTCAGTTGTTGAGATCCCAAGATATCATGACAGTGGGCGCAGTGTGCTTGCAGTGTGTTTTCGCAAAATGGCTCTGGGCGGGCTGGAGGTCAGAGGCTAGGCTGAATTGGCGGAGGACTTAAGGAGTCAAGAACAAATAAAACATTTTTAGCGCTTCCCATTTCCGCTCTCTGCCTTCAAAAATGTTCCCGTAGGCTGTTCACGCTCTCTCCCCATCCCTTTTCTTGCAACAAGGACAGACATAAGATTAGTTCTAAATTAATTTCTCCACAATACATATATATATATATATATATTCAAATCAGGTGGTGAATGATGATTTATTTAATCCTAAAATTTTCTTAATTAATATGCTCAATTAAAGGGTCACTTAATATTTCCAACGCCTTCGCTTAAATTTGTGTCGCCAAATCTCCGGACTTTATCCCAGAAATGGCGGTAAAGATAGTAACGCCAGCAAACGAGAACACCAATCCCTTGCTCACCCTCGTTTTCCGGGATATCAGCCTGGATCATGACGTCACGTACGCCCAAAACCGTTCTCCGAGAACGGACTTAGGGAAAGGTATTGGGGCAAAGCCGGAGAACGCGGGACTGCATTCACGCGTTCCCCTGAACTTATTTTTCCAAATGCACCGATCGATACGACGATCGCGGGTAAAATCTCGGAGCTTTGGAAAATATTTTGTTCAAACGAAGTCGATAATTTTAAAGGGGAGTATTAAGTCGTTTGGTAAATAAAAACTGCCTAAAAGATGTCACGCCCATTACGTTTACAAACAACTGTTCTGGATCGATTAGTCACGGTTTTATTACTATGGAATATTTTCCAAGGACAGCGAAAAGGAATAATCTCTCAAACGAAAATAATTTAAATGAAGGCTGGTGAACGAAGGAACGGGAAAATTTATGTATTACTTTTGGTGCTATATTTATCTAATTCTTCAATCATTAATATATAAATATAATAGAGATCCTTATAATAGGGCATGAAAACCTGAAAACATTTATGATGACTATGTAGCACTGAAATTTATTGATTAAAAATTTCACCATCATGTTCAAATAACTTATGATTAATAATTTTTCCCCTATGGTTACGATTCTTACTAGAGATGACAGACTTAAAACACTCAACGCGGATGCCTTGGATTCAAGGCATGTCGCACTATGCTGAGACATATATGGCCCGACGCCAAGGCATTGAGTAACATTATAGTTTTCATTTGTTTTTAGAGAACTGGATGTGAGGTGTGTTTTCATACCTTGACTTCAAGTAATGAAAAAATATTGTTGATATGAGAAAAATTATTGCGATATTGCAATAATATATTAGCTGAAATACTTGCAAAACGTAGAAAAACATATTTTTTCTTTTTACATTACAATACTTCTACATGTTCTAAGAACATATAAAAATTCATTTAACAAAAACGTCCGCGTTTGGGGAAGGTTTTCCAGAAATCTTTCAGCGCTGAATGTGACTTTGGAACAATACCGTCGGGAATGAATCTTTGGACATTTTGATATGAATTTAGAGCCGGGATTAGGATTTATTAAGGTCATATTTTCAACATTCTTGTCGAGAGCGTCAAGCAGTCAATCTAAATCACATGATAAAACACTTAATTTGATTTTCTTGCGGTTGCAATAATAATGTCACATTAGGATCCCAAACTAAGACAACCGACCTTTTCCGAAAAGCTTCCGGAGAAATACACCCATCTGTTAACAGACAGAATTTCACTTTTGATTATTTTGATAGTTATGCTTCGGATATGCATTAAAAACCGTGATCAGTACGAAATTGATTTTATAAACGAGTGTTTGTCACACCACGCATAAGGGATTAGATTGATATTTACAGCCTCATTAGAGTCACAGCGGAGGGCCAGATACATTCATTGTTGCGACGGAGGTTCTCTAGTATAGGCATTCAGAAAAGCCTGGTACTCAGAAAATCACACAAGCTGAATACAGGAGAGGACGTCTAAGAGCATCACTCGCACTAGTGTACAGAAATATGATTCTCACTTGCTGGTGAAACGCATTTAAATTCTTAATAGATAATTTATGACAGCATGAGTGGATGGAAAAGTAGTAGATTTCACGTTCGTATTTGAAGTAAGCGGTCATTCGTAATTTTCATTGGGACATTTATGGATAACTTTCCTATTCCGGTTAACCCAGTAGCTAGTGAGCTCGCCGGCTAGCTCAAGGTTCCTGCGTTCGAACCTCACCCAGAGGATGGATGTTGTGATTTTCTAAAAACTAATTTTCCAGACCGCTAATTTTCCTTCCCGAATGGTTGGCGTCAGAAAGAGCCGTAAAATATGTGCCAAAACCAATTAAGAAGACGATCCCAGACTAATGGGAAAATGTGTAGGAGAAAAATAAACTTTCTATGATAATTTTAATACCAAGTTACCTCCATATGTAACATGAGCAAGATAAAGATCTCCACAACCTCGTCAAACATCATTATAGATGTTATCATAAATATCAAAAAGAGAATAAGAAAGCCCTAAAAAACAAGTAGAAATTAAGGAAAACCCTTTTCTAAAGAACAAAAGTCAACTCATTAGGTCTTTAGAAATTTATCTTTTTTTAGAAGAAATCTTTTTTTATTGTTAACATAGAAGTTTAATTAGAAATTTTATACTAGTAATTCGTTATAATGAAATTCGTCCTGTTTACGAATTATAGTGAAATCGATCTGAAACCGAAACTTTTTGAAGCACCTACAATATATTAAATGTTTAATAACTAGAATAACAATAACGTTTCATAAATAAGCGATAAAACACATCTATGTAATATTCCTCCTGCACCCTAGACAATATAATCAATGAAATATTTCCCTTTCCGCAAGTTTACTAATTTAAAGGCAAGAGATAATCAAAATGAAACACAAAGATCAGGAGGTGTTGTTGTATTGCTATCAATGCAGATGGTCATTATTATTATGATTATAATCAAGAATGTTTTCAACGTTTAATTCTTATATTTACTATTTTTCATTATTTATTCATAGTTTGGATGGATTTAATTTTCAATTTTGATTCAATGAGCACACAATTTCGATTTGCCATTGCTATATATTAATTAAAAATAACCATACGTTGATTATATGCGAAATAATATTTGCATTGTCTTTTTAACAATTATTCGTTTTTGTATGCTTAGTATTAACATAAGATAACATGAACAGGAAGATCAATATTCAATGCTATGCGTAAAAGTCATCCAGAATTAAATATTACTAATATAAATAAAAATTTTATAAATTGGTATCTATTTTCACGACCATATCTACTTTTACAATCTGGGAAGTGTGTTCTGCAATGAAATTATTTAACTGCGACCAAAAAGTTGCTTAACAAATTCTAGATGCAGTCAAAGTGACCAGTAGCGAATGTAATTTATTGAGAATTGTTGAATAGACTTTATTTAAACATGTAGTTCGTTTTCCTATGTCAGGTACAAAGTAAATGATTTCGATCCTACCGCATCTCTTTAATAGCAAGCAAACATTTGACATTATTAATTATTTTGGCGCGAGCCCAAGTGAATCGAAGTTTGGCATCTCATTTGTGGTGGTTTTAAAATACCGCCACAAATAAACCCCTTTGCGGGAAATAAACCGCGTTGGGGAAAATAAACCGGCCTGGGCTCCGCCTTGGATACGTACTAAATTTATTTTATCATCTCTTCTAATCTGCCCTTACCTCGATTTTTTTTCAATGTTTACATCTTCTTTATCAGCACGATGATACAATCTCAGTTTTTCCCAGCAGTGTATAAACCCTTGCTACACCCCTTTTTATCTGGTTTCAACTGCCCGTTCTGTATTCCATTGTATCTCTTTTGAATCGTATTTTTATTGCAAGATTTTTTTTTTAAAAACACCACACGCTACACGTCTACAGAGAGACTTTCGGTGTGCTAAGTTGAGTTAGCTGCCCTGTGAGGAATGTACTTCCTAGCAATCTACAACACGATCCACGTTTTATTAGAATGCGCTGTGTAGTCATCCTTTTTTATTAGCGTAAGAGCAGTGAATTGACAAAGATTTTTGTGGTAGCGGCAGAAAAAGAAACATTCACCCCACCCATAAAAACTAAGTGAATAACGTGTAATAAAAATAACATTTTTCTCTAAAAAAAAAACCTTTGTAAACTTAGAATAGTGTAGAATAGATTAAGTTAAAACTGCCTAGTAATGGCTTACTTTATTTTCACTTACTATGTGTACGCATGAGTAGAGAAACTGTATTAATTGAACCGGAAGAGACTCAGAAGAGCTGGAAGGAATAAGTGGAGGAACCCTGCGGTAAATATGTTTAGATTTCTAGAAAGGGAATTTGAAGTAGATGAGTACAAATTAACATCAGGTACACGAAGCAGCGAAATAGATCAGGCAATATGAAGTGTGAAAGCGAAAAGGCAGTAGGAATAGATAATATCTCCACAAAATAACACAAAACAATTAACAATAGCTTTAGGAAAACGAAGAAGAGAATTATGAGCTCATTCGAAGGATTCACGAGGTAGGAATTTTGATAAAGGCTATTTAAGAACGATATTTATTCCAATCCCAATGGAAGAAAAAACAACTGTATAAGAGGACTTTAGATTAATTAAGCTTTAATTTTATTCCAGTTAATGCTGAGACATTAGTAAAATATTTGAAAAGAGGGCTGACGAATTCCTGTTTTGGAAATCAGTTCGTAATTTTGAAGTTGGAGTCGGCATGTGATGCAGCCGTAGTTAGGAAGACATTAATAGAGTGGAATATGGAACACAACGCCTAATTTTTGCTTTGGGGATTTTGAGAATCTCTTGTAGAGGATAGTCAAAATGGATGTAGTGCTAAATGACGTAATAATCGGATGAAGTTTTCTCGGGTTGACAGTGAGCTCAACAGAGCAGCCCTGATGATGACCATCGAGTCGAGCGTCGAAACGTCGGCCACAATGGAGCCCTTGACCCGGTTGTCAACCCGAGAAAACTTCATCCACATCATTTGCCGGGAAAGCACCAGATCTTACTTCACGTAATAATCGGCTTGAAGGGCATGCAAGCCATCCGAAACTTGCAACTGACTTAGTCGCAGAAGGAAAATCAGGACGGACAATGTTATTCATTGTGAATCAGGACCTAAAAATTATCGCCCATGCTCTGTACATTCAGAAGAAATCATTAAATTATATTCTGAAGAAATTTTAATGGATTCATAGTAGCTTAAAGTAGAAGTTCAGGTGGATCGAAGGGTAATTATGTACTTTACCACTAGATTATGTACTGTACTACGTAGATTCATAGATGACAAAACACTAGTTAGAAACAAACTATCAACATTTAGGTGATATGATGTAGCATTAAATATTTCCAATTGGACAAAAAATGTAATTTACCCCACATAATCTTTATTGCGTAGCACGCTTGGATGTATTAAAAAAGCAACACATCACCTCATGGCAATGTAATACTATGAAACCTAGATCCTCTTAGGATATTTTGTTGATAACTATATTTTCATTGTTAATTAGGCTATTTATTAAGTCTTAAGATCTTTCTGAAAACATTACAGAATCTCTGTGAAGTTAAGATGAAAACAAAATTATTATAAACTGAGTTAATGAGACTTTCGAAAATTAAAGATTATATGTGCTGTTCAATTAGTGGAATTCATGAACGGTGTATCGTAATGACAAGAACAGTTATTCTTAGCGTCCATAGTTTTATTAATTACCTTATTATACCTCATTGTTTCTAAATAAGCTAAATAGCATTGTCCAACTATAAAAAAGGCTAAGTCTCATGTTAAAAAATTAACATTCATTTCAAGGTTTTATTGTGTAAATCTTGCTATGTCATGAAAACTCAAATAATTTTACTAGAGTATATTATAATTAGGAATATATTTTTTAATATTTAATCTTTTAGAATATATTTTAACCAGCTTGACGCTGAAATAGATTCTATTTTTTGCATTTTCAACTAATAATGACGAATGTATATTGAGGGAAATAAATATTAGCCACAAGACGCGGCACATCCAACAGACTAGACGAAGGTAAGAATAATAGGAATATTTCAATAAAATTATATGCAATAAGAAACACTTACCCAAGAGGTGGGTCGTTTTCTTAAAAACTCAAGAGTGAAACTCGGAAGTTCGGAGAGCTTCAGATCCGTCCAGCTTTTCCCATCTTGTAAGCAATACAGAAGTAGGTTGTCACTTGGAGAAGGAAGTTTTGCTGCCAGGAACAAATACATAATTAACCACGGATTCAGTATAATAGTATCAATAAATAAAATTACCAATTTAAGAGAGAAGGGAATTAGGAGAAGTGTTAGTTCAGGAGAAGGGTTGGGGGATAGGTAGCGGTGCTACGGAAGAACTTAGTTTAGGTAGAAGAAAATTAGTATGCATAAAAGAATTAATTTAATTAGTTTTACAATTTTTTACTCTTGTAGTTACTAGGTATTCAGTAATCCAAAATTAATTTTATCTTTTAAGGTAGGAAAAATGTATTAAGAAATAATGTTTAATTATTCTCGGTCTATTAAAATATACCTACATGCTATCCTAAATACAAATAGGACTTCGGAAAAACCGTCCACGAAGAGCCCGAAATTAGTTCTGATTAGACTTAAAACAACTCCTTACATAGGACACGAAAGGCTGTTCTCCATCATTTTTGAGCTCATCGTGCACTCTCCTTAGAACCTTTGAACTTCAGTTATTCTAGCTGTCCATCTTGCATTTACCCGTGCTGTTCAACATTCTCCTTCAACAAGCTTCCATTGTTTCAGATCACAACTTTCCACCATGAGCAAAAAAAGCTTCAGTAAAAAACTTTAATCCTGCTATTCTACTCTCAAATGCTTGCGCCTATAATGAATTAAAGGACATTTAAAATATTGCTTTTATGCAGAAGCATTATTTTAAGCATATGTTTATTCCTTACCGCTGAGAAGCTGAAATCACTACCAAAACTCGGAATATGGACGAGTTGGCAATTGTATTTCCTAGGTTGTTCAACAGTTGCATTTTTTGAATGTTGCATAGGAATTACATATGAGTTAAATTAACAAAAAACCACAAATCAGAATTTACACCACCTGTAAATATAGAAAAAAATTGACAAGAGGAAATTAAAATTCAGGGGACTTGGGAAAAGTTTGAGAGCTGCTTTCCTGGAATGCAGCTCCGTTTTGAATCATTGGTAAGCGAACCAACCCGTTTGCTTCTTTATGATTCGTTTTTATGGTCCGAGACAAAAATCATAATTTATAGCATTCTCTTCAATAATAATACCTGAGGATCATTTCCTTTAGTTATTCGGCTACTTCTTCGCACGTTAAAAGGAAGCACAGAATTTTGGACTTTTTCCATTTTGGAATTTTTCCATGTAAATATCTACTTTAACTTATCCTTAAAATACTTCTCTTGTAAAACCAATTGACTAATTCTTGTCAGCAATAACGCTCGAACAATAGCCAATGGATATCTACGTACAATTAATTTTAATCCATATACATTCCTCTGTTGTATATCACACAAAAAAGCAGTTGAACCGTATTCCTCCTAATGAAGTCATACATTTCCTGTATATAGGTCTAATTAACAGTAAATTAATAGCGAATAAAACCGATACCTAGTATTTCTGTAAGTTGTGGCAACGGATAATGGTGGACAGCTCAGCTTTGCACCTCAGTAGATGAAAAAAATCAAATGAATTATGATACGATTTAGATATTCACGATGAGTACTTTCTTCTTTATGAGCTCTTCATAACCAACAATGTGCTCAAAGAATAATATAGATAACATGATAGATGCAGATAGTTTCTATTACATCCTAATAGCAGAACATATGATAAACAACGGAAAACTAATTCACCTTCTCCAGTCAACTTCCTTCAGTCGTATAACTGCTACAAAATGCTGAGTTTCATCTGAATGAAAATTCAATTCGAATTATGGAATCCTTACAGATTATTATGTTAAGGTTACCAAATGTCCCTAGTCACTTTTTCGTCACGAACCATGACTTTTTGTAATACCGTATTGCTTTAGAGAGCTCTCGAAAAAGTTGTTTTTTTCCTTGATTATTGGAGGATGTTACCATAATTTCAGATGATTTATATACATTGAATTAAAAGTTGAAAATTCCGTGCAAAGGAACAATTACACTTTGACTAAACTGCGAGGTACAACGCTTTTGATCAAGGTATTTAAAATACGAACATGTATACGCTATATGGAGGAGAACGGATAAATTTCCCACCGTTATTCTCATTTGACATAACAAGAAGCATCCTCTTTAAAAAATTTAATTATGAGGGCATATTATTTCACCGTCAGTTAAGGGAATTAACGGGAAATAATAAAATTACGAAGGAACTGATATGAGTATGACCGTTGACGTCAATGTTTGGTGAATAATGTTGGTGGACAGCAGATATTCGCGTGGAAACCATAAAACAACATAGAAGATAACACTGCTTAAGTTCGTTCAGTTCTCTTGGGCCCAAACTGTAACACTAATATCCTTTTATCCCTTGAGACAACATTGAATAGTGCAGTGAAATCAAAGTCCAAAGATACTTACCGCTACTCAATAGAATGATAACTGTTTCACTCGGTAAAAAACCCCGTAAGTATGTTGCTTTAATAAGTCGTTTACCAGAGAGTTGCAGAATCGAAGGGTAGATAGGCTATATTGATATCAGTTTCCTATACTCGCTAGCCATTTTACAATTTGAAAGACCATGGATAACAAATATTGTCGTACCTACGAAAACATTATGTGCAACGTGTAATTAAGTCCTATGCTACAAGGATGACCAAGATTTGTTATATGAACAAAATATAAAGATAGAGATGAATTATCTTAATGGATAAACGTTTCCATGTGGATCAGAGCCACTGTGATAGTCGTTAGCCACATTATGCCTTATTCGCCCGAGTTGAAGACCACGGCCCTTCCTTCTGCTTAACTTTTACGTCTTTGACTATAGTAATAAATAAGTTGATAAAGAAGCCCTAATCACGGGACAAGATATTTAGTAATGACAAAACTGTCCTACCGATAACACATGGATTTAACGAAATTATCACGGCACGCTATTACCCTTTGATATTCTCATTTCAATTCTAACCAGTTACTCGTTGCGTACGCGTTTTTGCGTGAATTTTCTATGGAGTTAAGTTTTTTCAGGGATTCAAAACCAAGCAGCCCCATCAATCGCACTTTCTGATGACACCGAACTATTCACGGGAGGGAAATCAAGTCGTAACACCGTATTTTTGTTTCGGCGCTTACAAATCATGGAGACCATCATGTGTGCATCCACGACGCAAGAGCGAAATGACGAATGGGGGGGGGGGGGAGAAAGGAGGAAAAGAAATAAGTGTCCTCGCGCTCGCGGCGTCGCCCGTACCTCCATTTCCCATCTCGTCGGTTCACGTCGAAGCCGTGAAGGGTATCTCTCTCTCTCTCTCTAAATTAAAATAAAAAAATATAAATGTCCCATTCGAAATTTTTCCTTCCCGTTCGCCTCTCCTCCCAGCTTTCCTCTCTCCGACCCACCACCCGTATCGATTGTCTCCACTGGAATTTTCGCACGCATCGGGCCGGGAGAATGAAGCGGCAGAGATTGTGTGTGCCGGTGAGCACGGTTTTCGAGGAGGCGGGGCAAGTGGGGAGGCGGAATTCTACCCCTCGCCCTTCCGGCGGTGGTTTCTGAAAATTTAGTGCGTGCCTGTCTCCCGCGAGGGGGAGGTGTGAAGCATCGATTTCACGACAGGGCCATCCGAAACGAGAGAGAGG
>WURS02000013.1:10294892-10305996 GCA_011762765.2 Rhinocypha anisoptera | reverse complement strand
TCCTTACATAAACACCAATCAATTAAATTCCAACAATCCATTATCCAAAATTCCACTTCACATTAATAACAATGAAATAATTGGCCAGCAAACAACATCACGACAATAGGCCAGACTGTCAGACGTTACAAGCTCCTTGTCCTTAAAGCTGCTTAATCATTACTGCTAATAAAATTTTTGGATTTTCTTGTGCCGTCATCTCTCTACAGAAAGTGTTACTGAAAAATGTGTCACTATTTATATTCAATAATGACTACCTTCATAAATGTCCCCTATGTAAGGACCTCTTCTGGAAACAAAGGTGCAACTCCCCGATAGTTGTTGAAATTTGCCATCAGATAAAACGTAATCCCGTCCTTGTCACTCTCGGTAGGGACAGGTACATCTCAAAAGTCGCCGCAGGGAATCAAAGACAGCCCTTCCGAAGGGAAGTTCTCAAAACATCTCCACTTCACGACACACTGACTTCAGGAGGACAGGTTCTGTCACCGGAGCCGCCCCTTCTTGACCCACTCACTGCGAAAATATCACCGAGAAGAGGGAGGAAAGAGAGATCACGTCAGTAGGAACAGATGGATCCTTACAATAGGATTCCATGAAGAATCTCATGTTCCCTACCCCATATCGGATGCCAGAGATTTTTCACAAGGGACAAATGTACTACACGGATATATAGTTAAGGATTAAGATACTCCCTTTTTCCAGATAGTAACAAAACTAAAAAAAAATCGTCACAACTGTAAATAATATTGTGCTCGTTCTTTTCGGTTTTAAGTTTTGAAGAAATGTTTGGCCATTAAAATGATTGTATCGTCAACATAAGCACTCTCTTCCAGAAGTAGATTTTTGCTTTCGTAAATAAAATGGTAATGGCTTTTAATTAATAGTATTCCGGTAAGGATTTGTAGAGTCACTTCTCACTCGACCGTTTCAATGAAATATAAGCCTCTTTACTCTATATTAATTCGCTGCGTTCATCTCTGAATGTGATCAATGGAATACAATGCATCGATGAAAAGTTAAATGCACCTTCAATAAAAACTGAAATAGTCTTATCAATACAAATAAAAGAATGCTATAAACTAAACATTAAAGGCAACTAAATCCGTTAAGAAACAAACTACCATACCAGTTTCTTTTAAGTTATACATATTTATTTTCATATGACTGCAACATGAAGCTTCCACAGCCAAAATTCGATTGAATAAATGAATAAAATAAAAGAAACTCCTTAATTATTCTTCCAGTAAACCATAAAAACGATTTGTAAAGGACAACCAGAAGATAATGTCATTTTAATTTTTTTAAATATGTACACAAATAAAAAAACAATGAAAGTAATTATGACAGAAAATTACTACCAGAATTACTTAGCACCAGCGGTAATTATGAATGATTTTTAGTGTATATCGTAACTTCATCTTCCTTATTTGGGAAAATTATCACAATTGGGAAAAAATTAACTTAGCGACTTTTCTCCCACTATGCCCAAAAAATCGTTGACATGGAAGAGAAAGAAAGATAATAAGTATAAAAGGGGGAAGAAATGTGAGACGTGGGAAAGGAAAGAGAGCGAATGACGATGACAGACTGACTGGCCAATGGCATCCAGTGACAGGAGCTGATGAAACGACTACGTTTCGAAATATCAAAACCATCTGGAATCTCGCCCCACGTTCAATTTGTCACCAGGTTGACAATGATAAAGCTACTACACAGTTGAATCGACGGAAAACCATTACCCAATAAATAAAGAAGGTAATCGGCAGAGAAATTTTTCCTTTAATGGGTAAAATACGAGTTACTCATTTCTGCCATAGAAAACTCAATGCGCTTTGAAAACAACGAGAGCAGGCATGCTATTTTCATAAAAACAATGCGAGGTCGACGGAATCAATGAAAAATCTAATGAAAATAATTACGTTTGATGGTAAGAGAAGACGAAATAAAAGCTCACTGCGTGAGGTAAGGACCTAGGCAGAATTATGCGGAGCTGATGATTAACATTTCCCAGCCTTTATGGTTGAAATCGGACAACAGACCGCGAGAGGGTGAGGCCAGAGTCGTGTTTATTTTTATTAATTCCATCAGAGATTGCAGAAGGCCAGGAGGTGTAATGGTTGAAAATGTTCGGGGATAACCAGGAAATAACCTAAGAATGTGGAAAAACCTACACTTGAATTCCTTCTATATTAAAGCCGAAGGCTTACAAAAATTTAACACTACTCAGTAACTCCTGACTCAGTTTATTAAATAAAATTCTCCACAATATTCTTTTAAACATGGGCATGCTATTCGGCCAACCCTTTTTACTCTAACACAAATACCAAACAAACGCGCGCGCGTATACACACACACACACACATATATACATATATATATATGTATATATATATATACATATATATATATATGTATATATGTGTGTGTGTATATATATATATATGTCTCCCATCGTACAGCTTTGCAGCTAGGCGACTTTCACCGAGAGGATCGATTGCACCCTTTCGGGGAGAGATTTTTTTGTCGCCTTTGGATATGAAAAAGGGCTACACAAACGTTGAAAACACAATTGCTCCATTCAAGGTCTTGTAAAGAGAATAAAACTTAACTTGCCCGATAAAAATGTTTGTTCACATACTTCTATTCCTTTATACTGAAACGTGAATTCAAGATGACCGGGATATCCCGGCCCTTTGTGCACCAAGGACTTCGTTGAAGGCTACAAATACGAATCCTCTTTTGTATGACACACGAATAATTCTGATTTTAACTTTTCTTCATGTGATATTTTGGTGAAAAATAACCGATGTTGAGGCAACGCCTAAACTATAATATGAGAACAAATGCACTTTAATGGAATTTCATAATAAAGTAGCATTTAAAATTTCTCCCCTCCAAATAAAGTTGTCTCAATCTGTGCACCATCAAAAGTTCTTCTTCAAATGCTATAAACCCAAACTGATCTTTCGAAGCATGAGCTAACTATTAACATAAATAATTATTAAACTGAATTTATTTGTCATAACAATTTAAAATTTATAGCCTCGTAACAATAGTTACCATTATCAACACAAACTACAGAGGAGATAAAGAAAATTGAAGGGAATAAATGGAAGGAAATTGATTTTCAAATGGTCGTTTCCTCGAACGGAGCTTGATGCGATGCGAACTGATAGAGACCATGATGGTTCAAATAAAATTTAATTTTAGAAACTTTCAAATGCTACGCTAGTTTATTGGAATTCGAAGCGCAACTGGTTTTCATGTTATATGATCAGGTGCTTTTGTATGGAACAGAAGAAAACTCAGTCGGCTACACCCAGAGAATTTTAACAAACAAACTCGCCTCCGTCAGGAAGATATCTTTTCTTTCGCTTTATTCCAAAAAGGGGAATGGAAGCGGAAAAAGAACAGGGACGCGCAAGTGAGAGGTCAAAATTCTGGAAAACGAATGGATGGCTCGTGCAAATCTCGCGCTGAAAATTGGCGGCGGCATATTTAATAAAGCAATTAGCACTCTTTCTGCTTTTCCCAATAACGCGTAACACCTGGTGCGCCGATGGGGAACGTTTTAGCATTGAATCAAGTACGAGTGAACGTGGCACTATTGTTGACAGTCATTCTGCTCCTTGGGAACGTAAAACTTTGTACTCCTGTCTTCACAGTTCAACACGATTTCACTGGAACAAAAACTGAATACAAATGCTGTACTTTTGCGTGCATCTAAAAGGATCTTTTTTGTGGTCCTGGTTTCCATCCAACTTTAAATTCCCCGGGTATATGCTGTGGGGAAGGAAAATCAGCTAAAGGAGAACTAGCCTCTGGATTGAGGTTTGAAACGTTACGTTACTCTTCGGAAAATGCTGGAATTTTGACACACATTATCCCATTACTTATTCTCTCAGTATTCATTATAGGCACAATGAAGTAATCAAAGTTATTACCGAAACCTCCATCCCTACTAAAAATGTGAGTGAATTCCTAGTGCACGATAAATTTTTATTGGGCTATCAAAATATGATGCCTCACTGGACTGAATACACAACCAAGATAAAAAAACTAACTTCGTCCCGTTCCTTTCAGGCGGCACTCCAGACGGTAATTTCTTTATAATCATTTTGGAAAGTAACTCAGATGCAATTATTTCAGCCCGTTTAACTTAAAGTACAGGGTAATCTTGATGCATGCAGACATTTCGGGAAGAGGAGGAACTATACATTGAATCCCGGCAGGAATATTTTGCCGATTTTGACGAAACATGGCGACGGTACCACGTTGGAACATTTTCTTTCTGTTGAGGTATAACGCAACAACACCTTGTCTCGTGAATTCAGCACTAAGGCGAAATACAGTAGCGAACTGATCTTATATGCTCGACCATAGATATGAGAAAATACCAAATGTCCATTTACAACGATGGCAGAAACGTACAAGCGTGAAAGAAAGTATTATAGAGAAACTAATCTTTCGAGCATATGGGGATAAGTGCTAGGCTAATTATTTATTTAGAAGCTCTGAAAGGTGATACAAGATAAACCTTGGCGAGTATATCGTTGTTGTACGCTTGGTATGGGATGTAAGGATCATCAGTGTGCATTTCAGAAAGTAGATATTTAATAATAAATGGACGTGAAAAGGAGGTATTGTGCATTTGTCAATATGGAGAAGAAATGCGACAGGTTGCATAAAGGTGGTGACAAAAATCATTGTTTTAGAACGTCGCCTTGTTGAAATCCTTCATTTTGCAAAAGTTGTACAAATTTACTGCTTAACAGAATACTGAACAATGTAATTCTGAAAACCTGAAAAGCTCATTTCTCTTCTCATACATAGATGAAAACTATGGAGGATTTTAAATCACTGGGGGGTTAATAAATACAACAAAAATATTGTATGAATTACGTCAAAATTATATCTACTCAAATTTAGGCTGAATATAAGATAGCATTCTATGGAATATAAACAAAATTATTATTCTGGCTTGCGATAAACGTGGAAGTATATAAAAGTAAAAATTTCCGCACCTTAGTATTTATATGTAAAGCATAAACACAAGGATGTGCATAACTATTGTTGAATGAAATTGTTCAGTGTGTTTATTTAGATAGTATTAGCAAAAATAAGGTGAGGATTAAAAGGATGAGAACTTCATACTCTAATGCTAAATAATAAGGGTGAAAGTGTTCGAGCCGACCGAGTTAGCTTGGGGGTAGCGCGATCGCTGGCTAACCCAAAGGTCGCGGGTTCGAATCCCACCTAGGATTGGGTGTTGTGTTTGTTTAAAAGAGTTTTTTTCTATGAATTGAAGAGGTGCGAAATGACCATAGCCATCGAACCACCTTACAAGCAAAAATACTACTAGGAGTGTTGACAGGAAGAGATAGGCCACGAAAGATATAGTTGAAATTTGAAGAGAATATAATATCGAATACTAGAAGAGTAGAAACGAAAAAGCATCCATGAAGCATAGAATGAATATGGCGGAAGCTAAATTAGTATATTAGTAATCTGCAATAGGTCAGTATGTAAAATAATGGTAATTAGAAGTCATTTCCGTGAAATGTAAATGAAATGTACTTTTACACAGCGTGAACTAGGTAGATATCACTTTTCACAGGGCGTTAACATAAATTCATTAGCCACCCGAGAGCAAAAACGTCAGTAATCTGATTCTTCAAAATTGTAAAAAATGTTCCAAACCATCCACATTTCCCAATTTGTTCGTTAAATCCCACGAGATACTCAAATGCTAAATCCCCAGCTCGAGAATCTCATTCCGCAAAACAAAAATGAAATCGTTTTGGTATTAATTTTTCCACACATGCAATTCCATGCAAGCAGGTATTTCACATGTTCGTTCCGCCGGTGACGCTGCCAATCCATGTGATCGACCTAACATCATTTAACGTTACACACCAGAGCTCAAGGACAAAGCTTACCACCACCGTGACCTCCAGTAATTCCGGAGTTAATGTGATTTGAGCCATTTCAGTCCCACGCCCGTAGAAAATTTTCGCTGTGCGAAATTCACGACAACATCAGCGGTGGTTAAACGCAAAAAAATCCGATGAAATTCCTGCGGATAGTTAGTTTCCTGCAGTGTCTCCAATTTAACTTCACCTCTAAACTTTACAATTGGGGTGCGGTAGCATTCGGCTCTGAATCCGTCACGGGAGTCGGTGGGAATTTAAGCCCGCCGAGTTTCCAGAGCGTTCCGGTGGGTGTTCCTCTCTCGACCCCGCCGTGAAATGCGTCACAAACATCCATTTTGACGCGACAACCACTTAGGCAAGATAGTTGGAGAGCGAATCTTCCGCGCGCTGATATCTGGATGAGTGGGAAGGAGGCGGGCGGGCTGGCGGGGGGAGAATGTAGGCAGGAGAGGTTGAGAAGGGGGACGGGCGGGGATGCGAGAGGAGTGAAGGCTAAGGGAAATGGAAGGGTGAATTGCGAGAGGAGGGGGGACGGAGGAGAGAGGCGTTAAACAAAACTCGCGATCGAATAATTGGGAAATTAGGGATTCGATCCCGTGCAAACCAATTAAGGGGGTGGTAAAAATAACGGGGTGAGTTTTAAAATTTAATCATCCTCTAGCAAACCCACGTTCCCCACTCTCCCATAGGTTCGCCGCTCCGAGAGAGGATGGTAATTGGGATGGGGGTAGGGATTCACTGAAAATCATTCGACGAACTTATGGGCGCAGCGTCGGGTGGGGGAGGATAATCGTATCTCGGTAGTGCGGCGAGGCGGGAGGCTGGGAGGGTTGAGATATCGAGAGGAGACGGAACGGCAGAGCCTCGGTGAGCCAACGGGAAAGGGATGGTGAATGAGAGAGAGAGAGAGAGAGTGCGAGAGATAAATGAACTTTATTACCAGTTGCCGGATGGGAGCGGGCGAATGCCTGGCGTGCGCACCGATCTTGGCAAGGTAAGAAGATATTTTGGCACGTGGTGTGCCGTGTAAACATGTCGCGATGACAGAGACAACTCGATCTAACGGCTAGAGGAACACTTGGGAAAGAATGGTTGCCATTTTCGGTCCAAATTATACTGTTATCAATCGGTACGTGCAACTGTCATGATTGAAGTCGCTACGCATCTTGCATTTTCAGCTCACATTAACGGTTCTGGCGAGAGAGATGGGGTCCCGTAGGTCGAATGCGATCACGTAAACCTTCTGTTATCATTTAATAAAGCGGCGTGCAGAGAAAAGCGTTTTTTAAGTAAATTCTTAACGGTGATTTATTGATGATTCGACTGTTATAACTTCGTTTAGAAAAAGTTTAAAGTGGAGTCGGAAAAATATTCGGTTGCTTGATTAGTAGTGTTATTATCAGTTCATTTATTAATACTGGATACTTAAAATGAATTCGAAACAACATTGCTAAAGAGGTGTTCCTGATCAGTATTAGAAGATATTAGTTATAGATAGTTATAGATAGATATTAGAAGTATCCAAGTTTTTAGAGTGAGAGGTTCAATTATTTACCAAAATGCGGAGACGGAAAAGAACTGTCCCCTATATGATGTATGATTGCGATGTAAGATGACTACAACTAAATAGGTATTTTGAACTTTTTCTCATACCTTTGGACGTTTAAACTAATCTTTGACCTTCTACAGCAACTGTGATAATTTGCAGATTTGCCACTATCTCGTGCTCCATAAGGATTTAATCCGAGATTAGGGTAATTTTCTCAAGTTGCATGTAACCAGGAACGTTCTGAGGGTAGTACTTTTGTATATGCATACAGTGATGAGACTTTTTCTACTCCAATTCAGACTTCAGTAATTTAAAACTCACAGCTCCTATTACAACTTCCATCGCTTTAGTTATTATCCACAACGCATAAAGAGATCAGGTTCCCATTCGATTAATTTGCGATATGACAAACTAAAAATGCCGAACTTTGGACTATTTGGACTTTAATATCCATTATCGTATGATAATTAATTATTAAACATACATACATATATTATTTTAATTTAATTGTTCAAACCACATACAATTAAAATTTTATTTAAGCTTAAAAAAAGTCAGAGACGTGAGGTGTAATCCATTCCAGCTCTTGACTCCGCAAAAATAACCACAGAATCCGCAACTTCAACTCCATAACCCCGGTAACAGCATTCCACTTAATAATCCATTTTTTTAATGAGTTTCGAAGCTTTACCTCGTACGCAGTGTATAAAGTGCTGAAAATCCTGAAAATCCCCCAGGTGCATGAATCCATTCGCTGAAGCAATGATTTATTTTAAATATATAGTGGTGAGAACTTCACGGCGGCGATCACTACGGCCAAATCCTATATTTTTTTACCTCCCATAATTTCTTCAAGTCTCAAATTATGGAATACATTTAAAATAATAAGCCACTAACGAGTTTCTAATTAATATTTTCTGAAGGTGAGAATAAGTAAGTCCCAAGTGAGATATGTGGTAGGGTGAGGCATTCAACCATTAAAGGTCGTACTGATATAAAATTTATACGTTGCGATCGATAATTGAATCAAATCGGTTCATTAAGCAACCATCTGATGAGACATCTGGAAAGGATGGGGTGACAAAAGTTTCCCTTAAAACTAGTGTTGGGCCGCGAAAGATCAAAATTTTTTGAACTGAAGAACGGAGAAGCAAAGCGGTAGCTTTGCTCCATATTTAGCAGAAACTTAGATAAATTTTAAAGAACATCAACAATAATGGCTAAAATCAATTTCCCTTAGTTGCCAAATACAACTTAGGTAGGTATGTTGTTTTTTGGGTGCGTCGATAGCCAGGTCATTTTGCACCAGGCCTAAGTTATTTCGTGTCAATCATATAAAGGATAAAAGCTTTTCCATAACAAGAGACAAATAATAGAATAAATTGAATTTTCTATCGCTCAAAAAGGTTCTCTAATCCACTTAAACTTATCCACTTAAAGTATCAGAAGGAAAAAAAAGGTATCTGATATCAAAAGCGCCAGCATCTCTGTTATCCACTTAAAATATATGCTTAGTGAAAAACTAGTTCGAAAGTCTCGAAATTATTTTCTAATGCGTCAAAACATAAACCTGGACTGGATTTAGTCGAGAGGAAGGAATGGAAAGTTGTACGCGGATTACTAGCTCCCAAGGGGTAAGATACAACCCCAAATACTTAACAGGTCTCGTAAAGCAATCGAGGCGTTCGCATCGCGTCTCCCTGGATCACACGTTTGTACAAACACAATCGACAATGATAGAACTCCGACGATGAAGGGGGTAGTCTATTCGCATATCTACACCCTTGACTCCCAAGTCGCCGCAAAAAATATTTACAATGAGGCTGGTTTCCCGTAAACAGCCAATCAAGGTAATTGTGCGTTAATGCTTCCAAAGGAAATGGAAAGATGAAATTCGCGTAAAAGTTCGTCAGGGAACCAAGGAGGAAGAGAAGATGAGTGTGAGAAGGATCCCGGATTGGTGAGCGAGGGGATAAGGGAGCGCGGGTTTGAAAGAGGAATTGAGAATGACTTTTGGAGAAGGGGATGAGGAGGAAGAGAAAAGAGAGGCACTGAGAGAGAGAGAGAGAGAGCGATAGAAGGACGGGGAGGGAGGAGGAGTCAGAGGAGGTGGGATGAGAGAAAAATAGAACAAGAACGAATTTTCTCGGGCGGAATTGAGATCCTCTCCTTGGATTCCCTCTCCTCCACCCTTGAGCCGACTTCGTCATAATGAATAATGGGATAGCAAAACAAAGGGGAACTTTGGCGAACGAGCGCCCGTGCGGTGTAAAAGGAGGGATTAATGTGAGGAGGTAGCCGATAAAGATTTCCATTTGAAGGGGGGCGGGGGAGCGTTGGAGGGAGAAAGATGGAGTGGAAGGGGAGAGAGAGAGAGGGAGAAAGAGGGAGGAGGGGGAAGGAAAAGTGACTGGGAAGGGGGTTGGGGGGTAGAAAGGGGAATGACTTCGCTGGAGGAAATCGAGAACGTCGTCGGGAGGCCATTGTTGAATCCTTCGGAACAAGACCGACGTGAGTGAAAGAAAAGAGAAATGAATTCCGAAGTGCGGAATGGGGGGAGGAATGCGATCGCTCGCGCAAAGCTTGTATTTTGTCGTGTCTATCACTCCTCACGAGGATGAGGATACCAAGATTCTCGGACAACGGGGAATCGGCAATCATTATCCGCCGCAACCAATTGGCTTCCGACTCCGGCTATAATTGCATTCCGAACCTCTCCTTATTTATCCCGACAGGTCATTATTCGATGAAATCCATATGAATCTCTCCGATAGGATTTAACGTCATACCAATGATTAAAAATTCAAAATTGACGTGGAAAAAGATATTAGCTGGGCAGAAAGCAGTAAATTCCTCGGATAGGTTAGGTCTACCTCTGGCATACCTGGTCGCTTGTCAGGTTTAAGGAGCATTACAAATATACATGAGATATCATTTAAAAGGAAAGAGTAAACTGATTGGTGCTGAAAATTTTCCAAAGAAATGTAATACTTAAGAAAATTTGAAAATTGAACTATATATTTGCTCAATTTAGGGTCAAAAGTTTTTCAAGCTTTTCATGAAGGTTAAAATTTTTAAATCATTAAGAACCTAATCCTCTTCTATGTTCTTTGACGTGTGAAAACAATGTGATAGCCTTCTCTCCTACTTTTCTCATGGTCCTGGGATCGATTATGAAGATTATCTTTAACGAAACGAAAACCTTCCAGGATTTACTCTGTGTCAAAATATCTTACAAAGAGCGAAGAGCAAAATATCTTACAAGTATCAGGCGTAATGTGGTGGAATTTCATCATTATGAATATAAAAACGTACAATTTTGCACAAGATAATTTTATTACTACCCGGATTACAATGTTACTACATCATCATCAGGTCTGATGATGAGGTAGTAACATTGAAACCCGGGTAGTACGAGGTGCATTAAAGTTGTAAGGCCTCCAATTTTTTCTCCGGACTCAAAATAGAGAAAAACATGCGGTTTGTTTTAAAATGAGCGAGCACTCTTTGTCAATGCGTGACAGATATGGCAGCACTGTACAACAGACAGAACATCTTGCGGCAGCCGCGATAATGAGAACTGTTTTTTTGAATGCCGTTATCAGGTATTTTGTCATGT
>WURS02000013.1:10271861-10285206 GCA_011762765.2 Rhinocypha anisoptera | reverse complement strand
TCTGTAATGTTCGTTTTATAGACTCATAGCGCCAACTCAAATCACAACAAAGTTTTCGTTAATTTTTTCTTTAACTCTTTGCCTATGGTCCCCGTCTGCTATCCTAATTTCCGAAAAATAATTGCTTTCCCCGAAGTTTCGCTAGTATTCTAATTCTAGCTTTAAAAAAATGTTACGCTTGGCTCAAGTATTAGAAGATTAATGAAGCTTAATATTCTACTTTGACTGTCTACTCAATCTACTTGTTCTGTTGAATGGTAACACCTTCTTCTTGAAAATCTACCTACATTGTTGTAAAACGTATGTAAATTTATGAAAATTATTGTAAAATATTATACAATAATTTTCATACATTAGATACACCAAAGTTTACATCTTTTTGTAATGGAACTGGCATTAAATATCTGGTCAATAATAAACCGGATATGACTCAACTTCAAAAGACAGGTTTACATTTTGAAGTTTCTGAAGACACCCGTAGGGAGGAATTGATTGATTTATTTTTACTAAATCTCTGTAATGGTATTACCTCGTCACATATGCAAGACTTCGATTGGATTTGTTAACGGCTAGACTGAAAGTTTCTTAAGAATTACTTGATGTATTGCAACCCATACACTGATATACGTACTTCCTCCTACATCAATAACTACTTCCGTAGATACTTGACATGGAACGCGGTCAACTATTGAGCCGTAGTTGATTATAATTCAATTCTATGTGCATATTGGGAGATATCGTCGATATATCAGAATAATGAGTCGACAAATATTTGTATCCATTGGGAATCTGCCGATTAGAGGAATATCGCCGTCAACCTCTGGATTTTCTGGTAACCTAGACTCCATTTCCCCTATCTTATTTCTCTCCTCTGCACATCATATTTTACCCCCTTCCATTTCATCCAAAAGTTTTAATTCTATTTTTCTCTTATCCCAGCCTACTGAATAATCTTCCTGCTAAAATAGCCTTCTACATCTCCAAGCCTCTCAAAATCTCTTCAATCTACTTTTCCTGTTATCTTCTAAGAAGAAAAATAAAGCATTCATCCTTCTTTCAACAAAAACTTCCTCTCTTCCCTTACCATGCCTAAAAATCCAAGTCTTTGTCCCTTTCTGCCCAGCTTAGTATTTCCATTTTTCTCAAAAGCCTCCAATAAAACTTTTCCTAAAGCCTATGTTTTAGAATTATACAGAGATATACCCCATATCAAAGTTTACACTGATATCTCTTCCTATATTCTATTTAAAATTAGGGATTTATTTTCAGTGTTTATAATAATGGTTATATTATTTACAGTTAACTATGACAACTTACCTTGCGCTTTACCAGTCTCGTTGTGACTGAAATTTGCAAGAATTTATTTTGGACTGTTTCGTCAATAACTAAGAAAAATTTGATACCCTTTAATTATGTAACAACTTAAAAAGGGCGAAGCATTTTAACAAATAGTGCGTATTTCCAGTTGAAAAATTACGACTCCGTGAAATAAATTATAATATGATAGTGTATGAAAGTATAATATATTCAATGCATCAGATCACAAAACTTCATCTTGGTCGCAGCACGCAGCTAAGAAACAAAATACGATATTTCTGCTTGTCTTTTCTAATCATTTCCATGAAGTTATCTGTTTTCGGGAGCCATATTGGGACCTTATTTGTTATTTTACTGCAAAACTTCCTATCCTGCACTGAAACTGTATGAGCCACGGGTAATGAATGCGATCACCGAAAGAGACGGCGCAATGTGTGCAGAGCATACGCCGGCAGAGCAGGGAAAATGAGGCGTGCAGGATAGAAGTATTAAGGAAGATTACAGACAGAGATGAAGCAAGCCCAGGAGGCCGGAATTAATAAACTGAACCCAGGGGAAGAGCGATGGAAGACGAAAGGAAATGGGCACGTGGCAGAAAAAATGAGAGAGAGAGAGAGAAATATAAAATAAGAGGGGAGCAGAAAAGGCAGGATCTGTCCTTATCTATTGTCCCAAATTGAGACGGCGAAGCAATTCACTCGCGCATTCCTCTCCGCGAAAGCTAAGAATGCTGATAAGTATAGGCTCCCGCGTACACGTGGGTGTGTATCGAACGGCGAAGCAAAAAAAAAGATGAGGAGAAGCAACTCAATCATCGATTCCGAACAGAAAAGGAGAAACGCCCCGAACGTTTTATTTTCCTTATTCCGCATTCAACTCGGAATGGATGCATTTAGTTTTACGAGGCACTATCGAAAGAAAGAAGGAAGAAAAAAAAAGAAAGGATAATATCACGGACCCGCCGCCGCGTGGTGGCTGTGCGTTGAAATACGACGGTCCTCCCGCAGAAAGAAAAAGAGAGAGAACATAAAATTGAGAGAGGGAGAAAAAAAATTGCGCATATATTCAAAGTCTGCAAAAAATATTGAGTTACAACGTTATCGTCGAGGCAGTCAATATGTTACGCAGTTCCATGATTAAATAATGAAGGTTTTGGGGCGCGGCGCGGGAGAGAGGGAGCCATTGCAGAAAAGTGTGTGGAGGAAACTGAATGCGTGAACGAAATGACGAATATGGTGGGGAAAAGGGGAAAGAGAGGTTCTAGGAGATTGAGAAGGAAATCTATAGGAAGGGCGCAGAGAGGTTGATGGGCGAGTGACGATAAGAGGGAATGCTTGGACGATGACTTTTGTCTCCCTCTCTCGGGGTCGACTATATCGTAGATATCGGAAATGGATTACACTCAAAATAGCAATGAAAGTCAAGAAAAACCATCAAAATGGATTCATCCGACTAACGATAAAGAAAAACGGCCAGTAATAAGTGATTAATATTGTCCGTACCTGTATCAAACGATTACCAGCAACGCTCTCGGATTTCTGACCGCGGTGATGACTTTGATAAGTACCGACATTTCGAGGACTAAGCCTGCCATCGTCTTCCGGGTGAGTTCCAGGAACTCACCCCGAAGACGACGGAAGACTAAACGTCGGTACTCATCAGCGCCATCGCCCGGCTGGAAACCCAGGAAGGCTTCACCTCAAATATTCTCCGGGAGAACCTGAGATCCTTCAAGATTATCTCCAGGTTTTAATAAACATCCTGTAAACAGAGAAAATATATTCGGTTCCGTCGAGTTAATATTGTTTTCATTTCGTCAAAAATTTCAATGAAACTAAAAAAAAGCGTCTAGTCGAAATAAATTTGATAATATTTTAAGGGAACTAATTGCTGAAAGCCGGCTAATGATATAAGAATATATAGGATGCAGAAAAATTCCGTTTAATGGTGAGAAGAGAAAACAAGGAGTCATGAAAACAGCAAAGGGTTGGAGTTGGAATGAAATTTGTAGAAAGTCGTTTAAACCTTTTTATGTTTACGGCTAATAAAGTTTAATTAGCCAATCAACAAACGTGTCTCAGTCATTCTTCATTGCCTTACAAGGGTTAATGCGATATAAATGGTGTAATTGTAAATCACGGGAAAATTAAAGTAATAAAATCCTAAAGAATGAGTAATGAATGATAGGGTAATTATTAAATTGGAAAGTACAAAATAAAAGCACCTGAAACAATGCATGAAATTAACGACTCTGTGAGGAATGTGAAGGAAACGGGAGAAAGGACGAATTCGAAAAATCCATACGATGTCTGATATGCCTGGGGGAAAATGCTGCGGAGATAGAATCAAAGAAGGCAGAGGAAATAGATGGAAGAGATAAGGGGTTGTTGGAAATTGTTGTGAGGACATTGGAGATTAAGTAGTAGAAAACGAAAGATACATTTGGAAAGGTAAAAAAGGAAGTAAAAAGTATTTTTAGACAGTGATTCCAGCAACAAGGTTTTAAACAGAGCATCACAAAGAGTGTTTGTACTGGGCAGAATAATTTTGAGACCATGAAGATATCATAGCATATCAAGTGGTGTCCAAAACAGGTCTCTGTATTAATTACTTGCTTATAAGGAGTGTCTAAAACTTATCTCTACTAACTTTTATAACTTTTCTACATTAGTAAAAATGCAGTGAATAAAGAGGAATATTAAAGTATAACGTATGGAATCAAACTAATACACTATTATTATACTGTGTATAATAATAAACTGTAATACACTGTATTAATCCGCGAACAGTGAATAACACTGGAAAATGAACGTGAAATTTAAATATGATTAAAAAATATATATTAGCATTTCCTTCCTCTCTGGAGCGCTCATTTCTTCATTTTTATAATTCTAGGAGTTTACATTGGGTAGGGGAAATTCGATGAAAATCATCTCCACAAATGGAAATACTAAGACTATATTTCCCCGTCAGCCAGGAATCTGGCAACGTGAAACCGCTCGTTTTGTGCTGCCTTCAACAAACGGGGAATGAGGACTTTTTCTTTCAACGCATACATTTTCCGTATTCGAAATTCCTCTCCCCATCCACCCACCCACATTACTAAGCGGTGTTTCAAAGAGACTTTGCGGTCTGGACACGCACCTGACAAATTTTTCATAACGGCTCTAGAGACCTGAGAGCATCGTTTCTTATTTGCGCTTACAGGCTCGTCCAAGAATGGAGAGGTGGTTATTCACGGGTAAATGCAACTTAACTGAAGGTGGACCAGAGGGTCCGTGGGTCCGAGTGCACTCAGCTGCCCGAAATGGAACGTGAGGGAAGGTTGAAAGGAATCTCATTCGTAAATTTCGACAGTTTTATTGTCCCTCAAAATTATGACCGGTTTCGACGATTTCAAGTTTTACGTCATCCTCCAGGTGTAGATGACGTAAAATCGGCAAAGCCGGCCGTAACTTAGGAAGTTGTTTCTTCCCCTACTTAAGTATGGATTTCCACAGTTTCCTCACCGCCCATTAATTATATATATGGCCTTCAAGACCAGAGTAGGGGTAGAATGGGGAGAAAGGGCGAAAGAGAGGCAGGAGGGTTGGAGGAAGAAGGGGAATGAGGACGATGGAGACTGAAGTAAGAAGTGAGAGAGAAGGACAGAAGAGGGAAGGGAGAAGAGGGAGACGCTGAAGCAGGACTACCAACCTTTATAAGTACGTTAACCACATAGCCTCCAAATTTCAGTAACTCACTATAATGAGAGAAAGTTCGTCAAAGTTATATCCACAACCGTCGATCCCTGATCGCTGATATCCTAATGAATAAAGTGAAAAGTGATGCTATCGACACGAGGAAGATTTGTGTAGATTCCAGATAACCGGCAATTAATCGGAGGGTAAGTGTAAGATAAGATCTAATCGTGCGACGTTATTTCGGTCAAAACACGCTTTTTTCCCCTTCGCCGGCACGCTCAAATCTGACCGGTAACTATACGCTGAGCACGTACCAGAATCCAGGAAATTATTTCCGAGCGTACTTCCTAGGAAAACGCCTAATGAGGACTAGGTTCAATTACCCGAGCCCTCCGTCAGAATTCGTAATGAATCCAGTAAAAAGCTGACGTGCATTGTGATAAATTTCCTCCTATTCTTCCCAATCGTCTTTTCACGCTCGAAATTTACGGATTAAAGTCGCGCGCTAAAGCACGACCATTTTAGCTCTCGCCTAAGACGTAAGTTCCGGGTGGAGGACGTTGAATGAATTAAGGTGAATGGCTTAATCGGTGAAGCCGTGAGACCGGGGAGGCAGTTTCGGATTAAACCAAGTGAGGGAAAGCACAAAGAGAACAAATATCCTCTTCAATTCTGTGAATTTAAAATGGGAGTGAGAATATAGATCTGGTCTCTCTAAAACGAATAAGAGGGTAAAGTAGTGAGTCTATATTCCAGGGTTTATAAAGAGAGATATTTTCGGTTACTTACTCTGAAGGGGGGATGACTTTGAGTATCTCGTTATCCTTTATACGATTCACCAAATAAAAACGTAATAAAACTAAATCTTCATGGACGAAGCTCAAGACCGTGGCCATCTGCTCTACAAATATAGTTCCCACTTTTATAATTCACCAAGCTTTTCCATCAAGCAGTCTCATGGGAGCAGCTTGACAAAAGATGAGGGAAGGATGACGAATAATAGGGATATTTTAAAATTTAAGTTTATTTAACCCCATGAAAATTTTGTTATGACTCAACTGTTGAATGTTTTTAAGGCTAAACTAGTTAAGAGTACCTTCACCGTCACTGTGAAATTAACATGATCATAGTTAAGATGCGCAATGCATTTTGCCACTTTGATTTTCATATGAATTCAACAATATAAAAATGATAATCCTTATTTAAAATGGGAATCATTCTGAACACTCATTTAAATATTCTCAAAAAACTTACTTTATACCTATGATTTTTAGAGTTACTTTGCATGCACAGTCATGAACGCGTTGACACAGTTGACTTCAAGGAGCAGGGAAATTGCTATCGCCTTTTGAGATGGTCGTATATACGTTAAAAAAGAAATGGAAATATGGATAGCGAAATAGGGCGAGTACTTTTGTCGTTTTTTAGCCCCAATTCCTCCCAGGCTCACATGCAAATGTCACTCTTCTACAGGTCCCAAAATCCCGACTTTCCATATCCCAGCTTTCTCGATTCCACAGAATCCCTTCCATTTTCAACTCCCTGACCACAAAAACTCCTCCCTCTTTTCTCCCCCCATCGTTTTCAACTTTCTTTAGACGCCATCTACCCATTTAGCAACCCAACATTCATTTTTCATCATTTATTACTGTTTTTAGAATGTGAATACTGTTGTCGAAGCGTGTACTTCCATTGTATTTAACTTTCTTTTTCATTATTATTCTATTCCTTCTCATAAAAGCTCCTCGTCCTGTTTATGGCAACTTAATAAATGAATTAATTAGTTCGTAGCACCGGCTTTCGGCCAACGTGGAAAGCTTGAAAAAATAGGGCAATAGCCTCCAGCCTTTCCGAACTTCGGGGCGTCCCATTTGTTTTGAACCCACTTTTCTCGGCGAAACCTTTGTTGTAAGAGTATATTTTACGGTTTACATTTATAATGAACATTGGGCTATTTGGGAACTTTTCATCTTTATCTTTTATGTCGTTCCCTGATTAGTATGGATTTTTCAAGTGGGATTTCTTACTGCTAAATGTATGAAAACCTAATGAAATACTTCCTCATTGAAAGAGGAAAGAAAAATGATCACATAATGTTACAAAGAGTCCTTAGGTATCGGGAAATTTTTTTTCCTGGAAATAATATACTACACGTGCACCTCGATGACTTCAATGAGTATATTATTTGCATCATTTTTCCCTGACGGATAAACAAATGCAAAATTAGTTGAACTTGACAGTTCCCGCAGGTTTTCTTGTACTTTAATTACCATTCTAGCACCTCTCCACGCACCTCCATTAATAGGTACATAAACTTTTTATCTGTCACGAATAAAATTCTTTAATCTTGCGTTCTCTTTCTCTTCCTCCACTGCTACAAAGCAGCCCTCTGAAAGCAGAAATTCCAGAGTTCACGTTAACCCAACTAATTCAACAAACATTACTGAACGAAAAGTTTGAACAACTGTAGATTTTCACTCTTTGTGGTTACTTTCATCCGCGAGCTAACTCCTGGTAAATAAAGTAATGCACAGGCGTTTATGCCGGAATCGGAATGTTTCGTTTGCTGGGGTTCTGACGTCTCTCGCCGTGCGCACCGGTCCCAACCCTAGAGCTGTGTTTTTTTCGCTGGAATTCTTCCCGCTGTCCCTCTGGTGGGACGCTTGCCTGGTGGGCCTGCAGGCATATTTCTGTCGGGAACGAGGTAATACCGCCATCACGCTTCTCCCAACACACCTCCCTCCCTCCCTCCGTTATTCCAACCTTGCCTTAATTACTCGCTCACCCTTAATGACGCGAACGAACTCCGGAGCCGAGTGCTTCCTGCAATGACTGGTGCCAACTGATAAGGGTAGTAGTCTGATTCAAATGAAAGCTAGGATTCTGTATCCCTTCCCGCCCCACGCGAGACCCCTAAACTCTCATCGAATAGCTAAGATTGATAGATGCGATCGAGGAAACAGATTCCTAGATCCTGGACCGCGAATATGAACGAATGGTCGTAGGTGACGGGTTCGTGACCCACAAAATGCTACAAAGCAAGTCTTAAAAGGAACAGAGGGGAAGTTAAATCCCATATTCCTAATCTCGAGCGATTTTTACTGAGGCACAGACGTATTTCATGCAATTCTTTCGGTCATTAAATCTGGACATTATGTACTTTCGTCCCATGGCTTCTTTCTATGAAAACACATACCGGTTCTTTTCAAAGCGAATTTCGCGTATATTGTTAAATTATTTTATTTTTTAATATTTTTGAAATAATAATATTATAATTTCACTAAAAGCGTACTAATACTTAATATGATCTTAAATCTCGGGAGTGCAATCCTAGTCACGGCAGCAGACCGTATATATTGTATGAGTAAATGAAAATAATTTACATCCATCAAGTCCCAATTAAATAATATTTTCAGTGAATTTGGATATATCTTTCTTACAAAATCGAATTGCAACGTTAAATTTCATGTATACTTTATTAGTATCATGAAATAGAGGAAGGAATGGTAATTACAACGTAAGCCGCAGAGTATTTCAGACAGCAGCCATTGCAGCCCGTAAGCATGACTACGCTAAAACCGGTTGTCGAATACAGGAGGAAGTGCGGATGTGATAACGTTTTAATTATTTCCTTCATCTATTCGGGAGATCTACAGCTCAACAACTCGTCGTGCACAGTACAAGCAGCACTGGCAACCGCCAGAGGAAGGAGGGGAAATTCCATTTGACGAAGGACAGTTGGCCACCCTGAGCTGGAGTTGGGGGGAGGGGGGATGGAGGATGTGACGAGGGAGAGGGTAGCAGGAAGAGAAGGCTTTAGAACGGAAAGTGGAGAGTAGGCGAGGGGGTTGAGAAACGGGAGGAAGACGGGGTGGGAGTGTTGGTGGAAGAGGGCAGGGCTTGAGTGTCTGTGTGTGAGAAGGAGCTAGCCATGAGACGTGCAGTCTGGAACTGCGGTTCGAGAACATTAGTCTTCGTCTACACGTTTATCGGGCCGAGAAAATCCGATATACGCCGCGTTGTGCTCGAGACGTCCCGAGCTATTTCAAAATTCATGCTGCAAGGCACGGGGGGAGGGAAAGGGCGGGGGGGGGGGGGGGGGGGGGGCTGAGGGTGGTGTAGCGACAAAGGCGTATGAAACGAGGTGGGGAGGGAGGAAGTTTTGTGTATTCCGCAGGAGAGGGCGAGTGGGTGGCCGGAAATCCCTAGATCCGGGACCCAAAACGAGAGCATCCAATCTCGCGCACGCTCTCACGTCAATGATTTAAACGGTTCATGACGAAAGATTGAGTGTTATCACGCCATTGAGAGTTATCGACCGTCATTGAGAGTTAGAACGCCTCCAGGTGGGCTTTCGTGCATACGATAATTCCATATACTCTCCAGATGACGACGTCACATTCTGTGCCTTATCAAAGGCAAAAGAGCCAAGTGCTTCTTATGGACGTGGAGAAATGAGTAAGGATTTAGTCGGTGACACATAATCCCTGAGCAGCCGAAGATATAAATAATAATATAATTGGAATAAAATAATAATAAAATGCATTTATTTGGTAGAGATTGAGAATAGATAGTCCCTTCTCCCTCCTAACCCCTCCCACAAATATAATGTTACAAATATATTGGTATTTACAAATGAAGAGATATAGTTTTAATATAATATAGATAAATGTTGAAAGTGTAGAAATATATTTAAAATTCCGTGAGAAAAAGGTAAATTATTAGGTAGCTTTTCAATTCTTAGAAAGCTGTCATCCTTGACGAAAAAACCCACTGCAGGAAAACACCCACGCAAGAAGGGGTGTGTGGAAAACCTACTGATAGGATAGCTATTGTGTCTAACAACGATTCGCGATAATTGTCTCAAGATTCACGATAAACAGATCGAGAGCGAGTAAATTACGGATTCCTATATATACATTCATAGTCATAAATACACAATGAATTATGATAAGGTAAAGATTTTGTAAACATTAAGAAAGATTTAGTGTAGAACAGAATACATTAATTGGAGTGTGCATCAAAAAACTATCCTCAGTTCGTAGACTGCCTGTCATAACTGCGTAACAGTTTATGACATTGCAACTTTTATCTTCCAGTTTATTTCCTACCACTGACTCCGGCTTAGTATCAGAGAAATTATCATCAATACTAGGTCCATTGACTCTACCTTTTGTACAGCCATTACTCGTTCTCCATACACAATTTCTTCCGTTCCCCAATCACCGTTCCCCGTTCCCTAAAACGATTGAGCCCGCAGCTTCATTCTCTAAAAAATAAGTACCACCGTATATTTGAAATTTTGATTTTATCATTATTATGATCTGGGGAGTGCAAAATAGCCGGTCGGCCCGGTGTATCTGTCCGACATCACTAGCTCCTGGGGATTCGACCGTATGATCGCCACAGAAGAAAGAAAAAACGCGCCCCAAGACGGAGGGTTACGTAAATCACGGAGACGATTAAAGAATTATAACTAGGAAATAATTTCACTCGCTTATTTAAGAGAGCATTAAACACTTCGTGCGGGGATACAACGTCCACCCAGGATTGAGCCTAAGGATGCGAAAAGCCAAAGAGCATATGTTAAATAAAAAACAAATACGATTGCTTTTGTGTGTTCTAAATAGCTAGCCCATATTTTAACAGCATGAATCCAATGTGGGAATCCTATTTATTAATTTACGTTAATTATATCCTGATTTTATGAAAGGAGTCCACATCAAGCACAGTAGATGACACCGGCGTACCAATGAAATGCGCAACTTTTCACTGCAAGGATATTCTCGCTCCGTGGGTAAGATCCCTGCGCGAATGGTGACAAAAGGCGGGCAAATCATTACGAAAGCAAACCTACTAAGTGGAATCAAGTGTCGGGTAGAAGTGGAGCAACCCTGGTGCACACAGGAGCCCCAAAAGGGCCAGCGGCTTCTGATCATGCAGTGTTCATTAACTTTAGCCCATGTAGAGACGCGCGGACCTTTGAAATCACTACTGCACACGGGATTAAGGGAGGACGAAGATAAGGTTACTCGGTTGCGTAATCAGCCTACTTGGGCGATGAGGCGCGGAGTCACGAACAGATTGTTAAACCTTCCCAAACACGACTATGCACATGGGTTGAGAACACCTCAACTTTGCAAGGGAAGACCTTCCGACATCCCATTAACGGGATGACTTCTCCCAAATTACAAGAGCTAAACGGCAGAACCTAGGGGATATGACGACCGGGGCGGGAGTATTTAACGATTCGCCTTAAATATTACAACAATTCGGAAAGGCTCATAATTCCGTGTCCTTATGAGTTTTCTCTCCTTCGGTGGATGAGATAAGGGAGCGGCCATCATTAAGCACCACGCAGTTAACACCATGGCAACGTCCGTTCACCCTAACGATGTCAAAAGTCGTTTTTGGGGGCAGGAGAAAGTTACAATATGAAACGAAGTACGTTATCAATGAGTATATTTTTTCCTCCTGGAATAGCATACGCCATATTATTCTTCAATTTCAGGCCGTATAAAAATATATTTCATACAAAGTTCACTGTGTAGGCCGTCACTTGGTGGAATTCCATGATAGAGTGATGGTTTTTTAAATAACTGTTATATTTCCACAAAAGATAAAAAATTACAAAACGTGTCGGCGATGGTCGCCATCATCTGGTGAATTAATATTTCATACAATTTAAATATATTTCACGTATTTATATACTGCTCGAAAATTGAAGAATAACAGTGATTTAACCGAGTCCGAATGTCTCCCGAGACCACCTGTCTACTGGAAATGGCAGAAATAAAGTTGGCGGATTCGCCTGAAGGATAACGCAAGGGAATTGGAGCAGAGATTTACATTTCCCAACCCAAACACACTTGGAGTGATAAGATCGACTCGGTGTTGCTCCATTTGCACGGAATTTCAAAAGAATAAAGCAGAAGACATTTGCCAAAAGTCATCCTGCACGTGGACTTTCCTGGTCATCACGAATTGATTACGAACTTTACTTTCAACTTTTACCGTACCGCAGACTGAGAGAGGCTCCATCTCGTATTCTTCTGCACACCCGTGCATAGCAAGCGGATGGTATTTCGGATGGCCTTGACGACAGACGGGTAAGTCTTCACTATAAATTCAGGTATTTAATTCCACTTTTTTCGAGCAAACTTGAATATTTTCATTCGTTCCTTTCGCTCAGTAAACGAATCACTGAGCCCACCGTACACATTTTATCCATATTCCGAAATATCACGGTTGGGCGTTATAACGTTAAACACCATATGAGAGGATGCTCCTCAAATTTCAGTTTAAATTTAGCCAATACCCGAGAGCGAACTCGCAGTAGACACTTTCAGAGTCACTGAAAGAAAATATGCCCAGGCTTTAATTCTTTCTGCCCGCGTTGACAAGGGACGACGAATTACGAATTACATCGAAAAATTTCCAAGCGTGAACGATTGTTTTGGGGGATCCAGTAGACGGCCAACAGTTATAACTCAAAAGATGGAGCTTTTGGTCTTGGGACTTGATATATGCATATCGAGTATACAGCGTGCAGCGCCACGCGTATTTCAGAAGTATCTTGTAAACTACTGCAATCCACGACAGCTCCTACATGCCCAGCGTATTTTGTCCGTCTACTTTTGTGACAATTTCGCTGATTCAGTCAAATTGGGCTGAAGGAACTTTGTTGAGATCTTAGGGACGATCTTGGGACGCTTGGAGAAGATTGCCCGAAGATTTTTCACCAAGTATCACCCGAAAACCCCATTCAGCCGTATGGGCGCTTAATTAAGGCTGGGACGCAGTCTAAGTGAAAACCAAGCCGCTGACGTGAAAACGTGAGACAGGGGCTTTCACCTAGCGGTCACAATCGACGGTTACCCGCCCCTCAGACGTGCACTCCCAGAGGACGGCCAAAATACGAGGAACTAATATAAGTTTATTATTTCAGTGCCATGCTATTTGAGTATTCTCCGCAACATATTGGCTCAAGATTCCAGTTTGATTACATGAATATGGACCTGTAATATATGTTTAAATAATGTTATGCGATCCTTTCTCGTTTTCCACTTCTCTCTTGATAGAGAAAATGTGTTCAGGTAGGCGGCTCCCCTATTGCTTGGCAGATTGACTCTTCGTGTATGTGAGGAGTGTAGGTATGAAAGCTGTTCATCTCCTCACGCACGTATATACCTACTTACACGGTGGTTGCGTCCGTCGGCTATAGGCATATATGTATACACTTATATATACTTCGCGCGTAGTTATGTTCATCCCGTTTCACGTGCACGCTGTGTCCCATCCTTTAGGTTCGTTGTGCATGCAAGAATCCTTACGTACCTCAACAC
>WURS02000013.1:10229336-10262494 GCA_011762765.2 Rhinocypha anisoptera | reverse complement strand
CATATTTCTAAATGCTGCTTCGATAGTGTTGCGTAGGGATGCGACATTAGGGTGTCTCGTCTTGTTAGTAACCCTTTTGACTTCCTTGTTAGTAACCCTCCAAACATAATAATCAAGGGGGTTCAAATTCGGGCTCTTCAGGGGCCAAAACTTCTTAGTCCAGAACATGTCCACGTTAACTGATAGCCAGTTTTGGACTAAATGTCTCCTGTGAGTCAGTGCACCATCTTGCTGAAGGACATATTGCCTCCCCGAGGCCACAATTACCATCCACGGTTTCACGACATCGTTCAAAACACACAGATACACTTCTTTATTAATGATTTGTCCTTCTTCAAATTGTAATTGTATTTGTATGTAATGGTAATTGTATTTACCCATAGCGAATGTATTGCTACAAAAAAAAGATGAATACAAAATTACACACTCGCTGCATGTTAAAATACAGGGTTGTTTAAAAACATTAAATTCAAGGGATATAGATACATACATCATTTGGAAATAATTTCAGTTTGTGCAGTTTGGTTTAGCATTCTTGAATCTTGAAACTGAGAATGAAAAAATATCTGTATTAATTGTAATATTTGGTATTTGTAGTCTCTCATGAACCTAAATAATGGCATGAAATGAGTGAAATTTTTGCACAAATTTAACCAAGATGAGCAGACAAATGCAATTCTAATTTAAGTGAATCAAGCTTCTGTCCTGTCTGTGGACTCTACCCATGCAGATGGTCCGAGGAGCACATCAGGTCTGTCATTTAATGTTTACTGGTTCTCTTAAATCTGCAGCCATTGAGTTGTCCCTGAAGGAAACTCGGCCCTCCCAGACCATGTCGTCCTCTCCCCCGAGGGGCATTTATCCTTCTGCCGTTGCGCCGGGCAGGTCATCACCTACGTTGCCTAGTACTTCTTCACCCATCCGGGTCAGAGCACTTTATGACTTTGAGGCAGCAGAGGACAATGAACTGACTTTTGTTGCTGGTGAAATAGGTGAGCACACTGAGGGGCCTTTTGGGGCATCTCGGGGTCTCCGAGTGACTCTTGGAATAAAGTATCCTCAAATATTATTAAATTCTTGCCTTGATTTCCCAAATTTTGCAAAGAACTTGTATTTTTGATAAAGAATCTGAAAAATAGCATTCATATTTGTGATTTATATGATTCCAGTTGGTGAGTATAAGTGACATTGAATGAAGGGTAATCTAGCAGTTAAGATATGTTTTTGATGAGTCACATGTTAGATATTCCTAGCTTCATCTTGACTAATCCCTCTTCAAATTGCATACTTCCCACTAGCTATCATTCTAACAAATATCCCTATCCTCTCTCTCCCTACCCCGCTTACCCAACATTCTCCCCTCCAATTACAACCTTCAATAACCCATCGCCCCTCTGAGTATTCTCCTTCCATCTTCACCATTAACTACCTTCTTTGAATGTTACTCTCCACCCATTTTATGATGGTAGTTCCAGAAGTACGCGACCTGACGTATTGTTGTTTGAAAAAAATTACTGTGTTCGAAAACTTCAACCTTATAAAGGTTAAGTTTGAAGATGCTACATTGTTTATTATTTGCTTGACAACCATCGATAATGAATGCCCTGGGTGAATTTGCCATGGAAAAAGTTGGTTATCGTTATGTGATACAATACTTTCATTTGAAAGGTCTCAGTCCAACCGATATCAAAACAGAGCTAGATAATACTTTGGGGGAGTCAACTCCTTCGCTTACTACAGTAAAATATTGGGTGGCAGAGTTTAAACGTACGAGCATCGCAGTGGTTGACCAAACGAAGTGACTACACAAGAAATGATGAAAAAATCCACAAAATGGTATTGGATGATCGTCGAATGAAAGTGTGCAAAGCTAACAGACATTGCATATTGACTGAAAATTTGGATATGAAAAAGTTGTGCACAAGATCGGTGCCGCGATTACTCACAATGGAACAAAAACAGCATCATGAGGATGTTTCAATCGAGTGTATGGCGAAGTTTCACAGCAATAATACTGAGTTTTTTCGTCGATTAATACCATGAATGAAACAGGGGTCCATCACTTCAATCCTGAGACAATAGAACAGTCAAAACAATGGATTGAAGGGGCGAAATCTGCTCCAAAGAAGGCAAAGAGAGTTCCATCTGCAGGCAATGTTATGGCATCCTATTTTGGGATGAGTGTTGGGATAGTTTTCATTGATTATCTTAAAATAGGAAAAACAATCAATGGTGAGTGTTGTGCAAACTTATTGCATTGTTTAATTGATGCAATCAAGAAAAAATGGCCGTATTTAGCGAAAAAGAAAGTTTTGTTCATCAAGACAATGCACTAGTTCACATATCCGTTTTCGCGATGGGAAAAATCGATGAGTTAACGTCTGAATTGTTTCCTTACGCACCATATTCACCATATTTAGCTCCCTCGGATTATTTTCTGTTTAAAAACTTGAAAAACATGATTTGGTGATATAATATTTGCCACCAATTAGGAGGTGGCATCTGCGGCTAATGGCTATATTGACGAGTTTGATGATTCTCACTATATACATGGTATCGGAGCTCTTGAATATCGCCAGGAAAAGTGTATCGAGCTAAAAGGAGACTATGTTCAGAAACAAAGACATTTTTTTGAAAATTTTTAATGTCTTCTTTGTGAGGTCAGGTACTCCTGGGACTACCCTTGTATAACATTCTCAGCACTTTTTTATTGTTTTTCCTCTCTCTGTACACCTTACCTTCTACATCCACCGCCAAAACCACATCTCTCAAAAGCCTCCAATCTATGCTCTTCATCCTCTCTTATGGATGTGGTTTCTGATTCAATAAGTGACATTAGTGATTTTTAATTATTGGTTAAATGTAATTTCAAAAAACTACTTTTCAAATCTGACACTATTAAATATATTCTACAGAGGGTTATAATTTACTGCAAGAGGCAAGTGACTCCATGAAATTTGAATATTGACAATGAGCATAAATCTTAGCAAGTCCTAATTATTGCCCCTCTAGCAAGGTTTAATAAATTTTATATACTGTGTATGCACGAATCTAGAACAAATCCATTCTAATACAATCCCCCCTCTTTGGAACTCCAGAAAGGAAATTAATTTGGAATAATATTCATAATAATAAAATATTTAAGAACGAAGCTTACCAGTATTATCAAATAAAAACCATTATCTAACCTGAAGCTCATCAAAAACCTATTATAACCGGTAGATTGCCCTTCAATCAATATAAAACATTGAAATTTAACTGGAACAGCCTTTCACTATTCACACTGGTAAATGTAAGTATCTAGATTTTTCAAATACAATCAAAGTCCAGGATTTTGCTTGCAGTTGCTAGAAGAACCTCCTTCTTTCTTAGAGGTCTGGGACTGAAGAAAAAACCTCATCTTCGATTCACGCAAATATGATATATGTATACTAAAATTATTAATGAAAATGATAACTTTAGCTGGTGAACCATCTCTGTCATATGCAGTTTGGAGTATTGCCATCACATTTGATGAGCTTCATGACAATCTAACATGGAACTACTCTTCTATTACCTTGCGGTGCTGTAGGAATGTGAAATTTCTATAAGTGTATTAAAAAAGATAGGATACCCTCATGCTTGATAATTCTCTTTACTTTCAAAGGAGAGTAGTATCCCAGTTACAGTGATATATTGCCATAAACAAATTATAATCTGGGACTATGACTTACATCATGTGATTAACAATTGTTTAAGAATTGGTTTTATAGTTTATCTTCTGTTGATGGTGTTTTCAAGTGCATGTCTAAAATTTCTCCCTCCTCCATTGCAGTCACTGTGCTAGATGACTCAGATCCAAATTGGTGGCGAGGATCTAACCAGAGGGGTGAAGGACTCTTTCCTGCCAATTTTGTGACCAGAGATCTTTCAGAACCTGTGGGCATAGGAGGTAATGCTCATTTCACTTAAGGCCATGCCAATACCAAAGTGCTCCAAACATGAAATCCTGATATCTGACAGTTTCTCATCAGCCGAATGGTTATTGTAGACTATTTTTTGTGTCACTCTGCTCATATGTAAGATGACGATGTTATTATGACACAAAGCCTTGAAAAATTGGTAGGTGTGTAAATAATTTTTTTGGAAATTGGCTTTATTTTATAATTAATAAACAATGACATAAGGTTATTTTGATGATGCAGACATAACAGCATTGAACTAAGTAAAATGCATTTCTTTTGAACTTTTATGTTAGATTAACAAAAAGACTGAAATTTTGGAAAATATAAAATTGGAGTGACATAAATGTTAGGAACTGGAAACAATATTACATTTGATATAAAAGATGTTAGCACATTTTTGTTTGGCTGCATAAAAACTTGTTTACCTTTGAAATCTTTGACCTTATGAGACAGGACATTTAGGTCTTAGACTTTCCATGTTTGGTGACTTGTCTTTTCAGGGTCTGAGCAGTCGAAGAAATCAGTTCAGTTTGAGGAATCTGTGAAGGTGAGGGTGTTGGAGAGGGAGCCAGAGGCCGAGGTGGAGATAGAGGAGGAGAAGATTGACAGGTCGGTCGAAACTACTGCCTATCACCTCATCCTGGTTTTTAGTGACTTTCCCTCCTGACTCTGCCATTCCAATACTTTCTACAAATTTTACCATTGTTAACACTTACTGTTCCTCTTTTGGTGAACTTAAATTAATCAAACAAATGAGGTTGTAGCTTTTATGTGTTTTAAAAGAAAAAATAAACACGTCCGGTTTCAAGGGTCATCGACATCATATAGTCATGATGATTATCATTGAAACCAGTTGTCTCATTTTTTCTGTGGAAATACATAAAAGCTACAACCTCTTATTTATTTCATTATGGATTTCCATCAGGTGAATTCCTCAGTAAATTTAATTAATCAGTTATGACACAGCAATGTATTAATTGAAATACAATGAATAATATAAAATAATAATTTTAAAGATCTTTGAATTATACTATAGTACTGAAACCATTGGTCTGATATTATTTTAATTATTTCCTTAGTAGACCTAAGATAGTAGACGTTATGGTCATCGATAGCTCCAGGCAATCAGTGATCATCTTGCATGCTTCATAGCTAAGATGTTGTGTGTGGGAGAGAGAAGTAACATATGATAAACCGAGACTGACATGATTATATTTATAAAAGATGTTCTTTCTAGTACATAAGATATGCCTTTATCTCATGCTATATAGTCATCAGAGATACAGTATCATGGGTCTATAAAGCACTTTAACATTAATAGATGGATTCAGGTGTGATTTTGTGGAACCAATTCATTATTAATTTAAAACACACTTGGTGATTCTACATTTATATATGGAATTACCAAGTGTTTTTATTTAATAACACTTTGACATTGTAAATAACATAAAGACATGCATTTATTGCACCATAGTGACTTTTTTACAAATTATCTTTGACATTATGATCATGGGCAATATATAGACGGGAAAGATGAGTTAAATCATAAAATTAGAGGCAGATTCTTTTTAAGCATCTAGAAATATGATCAGCCAGCAGTTTGGTGTTCATGCAGAGTATTTGGCCAGATTTCAACTCAAGACAATAAACAAAATAATGCTTACGTAAAAAAAGTAGACTTTAATATACACACCTTTTAAGAGATTGATCCAAGAATTGATTAAAATTTGTTGTCTTGGATTTTTTCTTGAATCATGGACATTATATAAATTTAAAATGATTGTCCATAAAGTTAATTAGCACACTTCCATTTTCCTTCGAATTGTACTTGGAAAATATATCCATTAAAATAGTATATTTGTGCTTCATATCATGTGCTTGTATGTTGGGAGGAGTGAAATAATTGTTATTATTATTATTAAATACTTTACCACTGATCCAAAACCTATCATTTCACATTCAGTATAATTTATGAAACCTGGTAATGATAATTCTTTTCTTCCTAGATTGATGATTGTAAGCTTTTATTGCAAAGCAAAACACCTAATGATTTTTTGACAAAACTGTTTCTTTTGTTGAAGTGTTACACCAAGCACTGTCTGCAATCTTATCAAGAAATTCATATTGAATAATTCATTAAAACTATTTTTCAAGCACAAAAACGTAGCCAATCTTAAGAGAAGAATGTCCTGGTATAAAAAGAAAACTTTGAACCTGTATTTTATCGCAGTAAGAAAGTCATTGATAAAATTCTATAATTATCTTAAGGGAGTATGAGATTTCATCAAAACATATCCCATTCATTGAACCTAAATGTACTTATAAGTTGTAAATCTTTGTATACCATCCAACATATCACACTTTTGAAGCTAATGGAAACATTTTAGATGCTTAACAAAACAAACACAGCAATTTTTCCTTGTGAACTAATTCATGTTTCTCAGGGCAATGAAACACAAATTCATTTGTACCTTTCTTGGTTATCAATAAATGCATTAAAGTACTATGTAGAATCAATATGTAACATAATGTGGGAAATAGTTTCCGGCGTGATTTGGTGGAACTGCTTCACGATTAAATGAGACACAAACTTTGAAATTCCACATAAAAATATATTTTCTACACGACCCCGGTTTCGTCGCAACGCAACATCATCAGGTACATGCAACATGCATCAGCAATGCAACATCATCTGATTATGTTGCATTGTGACAAAACCTGGGTCGTGTAGAAAATATATTTTTATGTGGAATTTCAAAGTTTGTCTCTCATTTAACATAATGTGATTTACTTTCTTTCTTCACCTTCTGGTGCTCTTCACAGCTCAAGGGGAGCTTTGGTCTCCCCTGCACAGTCTGTTCCCCCTCTGCTCTCTCTTTGTCTCTCTCAATGTTATCCATCTTTCTCCCCTCCAAACTTCCACTTTCATCCTCCTGAGATCTTCAAGGATTTCTAACCATGTCAGCTTGGGTGCACCTATCACTTCCTTGCATAAAACATCCTCTTTGTCATGGTAGTCTAATTCATTAATGCCACTTACGAGGTATGATTTGGCATATGGCATACAGCACATAGGAAAGATACTTAAAACAATTTGTATAAGTATTGTGCTAACCTGATGAAAAAGTTATTGAGATAATTTTGGCACAGCATGAACTTAAGTACTGGGCTGAACCTTACAATGAACTTCACATGTACACAGCTAATCTTGCCTAATTTAAAAAAAGTCTTTTAACTCAGGAAAGCTTTACAATTTCATGTGAATTTGAAGTCATGCATTAAAAATTTCTGACAGGAAATCATGGTAACAACAACAGCCATCTCATGTCTTCATGGTAATAGCTTCCATCTTGAATGTTGCACTCAATTATATCTGGGTAGTGAGCAGTTTTGTTGAATGCACCTGTCTGAAGAGACTAATATCATTGTCATTTCTCAATGATTATAGCCTGCTGAAAAAGACACAGTAAATAGCAGTTGGAATGATGTCATGAACAAGGCACCATTATAAAACAAAATCATTTTTATTGCATGTCCAAAGTTTTGCCACTGCTTACAGTTGGCTTTTGATATAATTTTTTTTAAATTAAAAACAGCCAAAAACAGCACAAAGACCTCTTACACTGGCTGTATAAATACAATAAATATATATAAAATATATACAACAAAAAATTCTGTGAAGGCTCTCATGGTGTGAAAGTCGTGAAGACTGCTTTATTCGGGTATTCACCGCATATAAAATCTGTTTTGACAACGATTTCACCAAGATTGCACTTGGCGTCTTCAGGTTGAAGTGATGATGCTGCTATTTTGGCCATCTTTATATAGGCTGCTTGCTGCTCTCTGATTGGCCGATTTTGAAAAAATCTGCTTCCATGCATTGTTGAGCTGCTACTTGTCTTCCCGGTTGAAATTAGCAGGATGTTTTGCTATTTCGATTGCTATTAGCCTCACGGATCAGTCTGTAACTCTAAACTCTAACTAAAGTAACGTGACTCTTTTGAGATCATGTTGGTCTCTTCCCAATTAATCTTATGCCCAGGATCCGACCAAGCATGTTCTGCCCCGGATGAAAGGTGGATCTGTTTGTTTTTCATGGCTCTTTGGTGTTCTTGGAGATGGCACTTGACAGATCTTCCCGCCTGTCCTATGTAGGACTTCCCACAACTGCACTTTATTTCATACACTCCTTCATAAGCAGTGTCTGGGATGGGATCTTTTGGCAGGGATTCTTCGCAAGGCATGGCCGCCGATGCCAAACACCACAATGGTGGAGGGAAAGGCACTAAAGGAGTTGAAAAATGACGAAGACCTCATAATCCCTGCAGACAAGGGAAATTCCACTGTGTTCATTTTTAAATGTGACTACAATAACAAAATTGCTGATATCGTCAGTGATGCCAACTACAAGGAATTACAGTCTGATCCTACAGCAAAAATGGAGCTCATAACAAGGTCTCATCATGAAGTCATCCATGCCACCTGAGGAACAATGGGCACTTATACCATCGACCTCCAAATCACCGAGGTTATATGGACTGCCCAAAGTCCACAGGGAAGGAGTACCGCTGAGACTCATTATGAGCATGATTAGTTCTTCCACCTACAGCTTAGCTCGGTACCTATAAAAAACCCTCCATCTCTACTCAGGAAAGACATCTTCCCAAGTGAGGAACTCATCTCACTTCATAGAGATTCTCCAGAGAACAACTGTGAATGAAGGCGATCTACTAGTCAACTTTGACGTCGTGTCCCTCTTCACAAATGTTCCCATTGGAGACTCCGTTGATATCGTCAGGAGTCTCACCAATGAGGGAATACCAGAAGATTTCCCGGATCTTGGTGGATCATTGATTGCCTCCGATATTCAACCTTTCTGTTGGATGGAGCCGCCATGGCATCCCCTCTGTCCCCTTTCATTGGCAACTTATAAACGGAGGACTTTGAAAGAAAAGCACTAGAATTGTGCGTGAAAAAGCATACTCTGTGGGTGAGATACGTGGATGACACATTCGTCATTTGGCCCCATGGAAAGCAGGAGTTAGATAAATTTCTGCGACATCTGAATTGCCAACATCCCTCCATCAAATTAATCCATGGAGGTAGAACAGAACGGCCGGCCACCATTCCTGGATGTATCAGCCACCAAAAAGACCGATGGGAAGCTGGGACACATGTTATATCGGAAGAAGACATACACTGACCGGAACCTTCACGCCTCTTCTCACCAACACCCGCTACAAAATGCATCGCTAATCAATACACTGGTCCACCGGGCGTACTCCCATCTCGAACGGTGAGTCACTCCCCCCAGGAAAAGAGACATCTGGTTGCTGCTATCCGACAGAATGGCTATCCTATGGAAATGATCCTAAAAAGAATGGCATGGAAGGAGAAACAACTGTAAGACCCGGCCCTGAAAAGTATTTCCGAGGAGGAGAAACCTAAACCTGCAGCGTATGCCACGATTCCCTATGTAGCAGGAACTACGGAGAAGATTGCTAGAATACTCCTACAACACAATGTTGTGACACACTTTGATTGTGCCAATAAGACGGGTAACATCCTTCCCAAACCAAAAGATCCCATCCCAGACACTGCTTATGAAGGAGTGTATGAAATAAAGTGCAGTTGTGGGAAGTCCTACATAGGAAGATCAGTCAAGCGCTGCCTCCAAGAACACCAATGAGCCATGAAAAACAAACAGTTCCACCTTTCAGCCATGGTGGAACATGCATGGTTGGAGCCTGGGCATAAGATTAATTGGGAAGAAACCAACGTGACCTCAAAAGAGTCACATTACTACCCCAGACTGATCCATGAGGCTATCAAAATGATAGCAAAACATTCTGCTAATTTCAACCGTGAAGACAGGTACCAGATCAGCAATGCATGGAAATGGATTTTTTCAAAATCGGCCAATCAGAGCAGCAATATATAAGGATGGCCAAAAATAGCAGCATCGTCACTTTGACCTGAAGGTGCCAAGTGCAATCTTGGCAAAACCGTTGTCAAAACAGATTTTATATGCAGTGAAAGCCCGAATAATGCAACCTTCATGACTTTCAAGCCGTGAGAGCCTTCACACTAATATTTGGCCTTATTCACAAGTTATCTGTAGATTATGCTATAACCCACAAATATACTTATCTTTGAGTTGGCCACAAAATCCAACTAATTCTTTGATATAAATAAAAAAATGTAGGGGTCCTAAAGCATTTCTCTGTGGAACACCCAACATTATGCTATCAGAGGTAACGCAATCCAAAACTATACTCTTTTATTCCACTCAAAGAGTAAGTTTTTCACCCAATTAATAACATTATGATTGTTCACAAACATTTGCATTCTGTATACAACTTTGGGGAACCTTATTGAACTCCTTTTTGAAATCCTAGAATATTGCATCAAACCCCTTTACCATTCATGTCTGATACTAATAATTAGTGGGTAAAAAATTCGAGTTGGGCTTTCCACAAATGTGATATTCAAAATCTGTGCTGATTGATGATCATAAAATTTTTGCTAATGAGATATGACATGATTGACTCACTACTATGTGAAACCTAATACTGTGAAAGTGGTGTAATGGAAATGGGTTTTGTAGTTATTTGAGTCTGCTTGATCGCTGTTCTTAAAATTAGGTGTGATTTTTGCAATTTTCTAATTCATTGAAACTCTGCTTTTCGCAAGAGATTTCCTAAAACTAATTTTGAAATACGACACAATATTGACAGCTATACATAATTCCTTCATTAGTCCCTCAGATCCTGGAGGTGTTGATTTTGACATTTCTAAGAAATTATAATCTCATATTCATCAAAAGCTGAAGTAGGCATTGTGGAAGGTAAAATTAACCGAGGAGGCCATCACTTGGTGGAATTTCATAATAAACAATGTTAACTTTAATACCTATTGTAATTTTCTTGAAATATACCTACTAATTATTGAAGTTATCATTGTTTATTGTGGAGAGTTTTTCCACAATAGGTAATTGCTGTACTTAATGTTGTAAAAATCCCTGGTGTAATCGAACAGAAATTATCATGTCTCTCACTGCTACTGGGAATAATCCTATCAGAATATATCATGGAAAATATGGTTTGCTGGTTACCCTAAGGTGAGCAGTACTTTAGGGTCATAATCTAAGCATCAAATTTTGTGTTTGAATTTGCTCAATGCATCATGATAGGGAGGATTTGTTGATATCCTAGAATATTACATCAAATTGCCATTCTGGCCTGAATCTAGTAGGTATACCTACATTACCCACTATAGTGGTTAAAAAATGAGCTGAGTTTTTCTAAAAATATCAATATTAATGCCTCATTTTGCAATATTTGTATCTTATCTACATGAAATTATCTTCCATCGAATTCTCATATCTCTAGAGAATCTTAACTTTTGAATTTTGTAATCCTTATTATTTTTATTTCAACAATTTCTACTAATTATTTCAAAATATAAGTATTTTCTGGGGTCAATGCTAGAAAATATTTATCACTCAAATTTAAATTTGGCAGTTAAGAGATCTCTGTTGGCATTTGTATCTAATATTTTAAGTTTAAAGCTTGCATCATTCCAAATAACCTCATATTTGAATTTTACTATTTCTAAGTCTCACCTTTGTGTGTGGTTTCTTTTTATTTCCCCTTAAAAGAAGGACATGCAGAGATGACAACAAATATGACTAGACAACCGCCTGTAAAAAGGGAACAAATTTCCTACTTACAAAGAAGTTCTAAACAATCCAACAAATGAAATAGCACATAGCAGAAATAAAATATTCTCTATTCTGCGTATAAATAAGCCATTTCCAATTCATAGTTTATTGAGTGAGTCTTCATTTGTTTTTGTTTAGAACATGCCCTTAAAATTTTATGTCTGACGGTCTTTACAAAGAAATATCTCCAACTACTAATGTACCTACCTTCAGTACAATCAATGCATCATTTTGTTTCTAAGAACAGCAACAGCGATGATGAACTATTTGTCCCAAAAACTTAATCATAAATTAAATCAATAGATCCCGGATAAGTGATTCCCGCTTAACACATTTTCTCCTCTAAGAAGTTTGATTTTTCAAGTTCCAAAATAAAACACATACGAGCCCATACAGTAAAAACTATTTTTTCCCGACTATAAAGTTGGTGAGAGAAGAAAAACTTAGCATTTTCCACATATAATTTTATTTCAATACGACCCGGGTTTCATCGCGTAGCGACATCATCAGGTGTTCAGGCTATAAAGTTGCTGTTTATTAAGTTTTCCCGCCAAAGACATGAACCAATGTTACCAAATATACGTATTTCATGTCATCTTAATCGTTTAATTGGTATTAAATACTAGTTTTTCAAAATTTTCTTTCCTTTCAACACGATAAAAATTATATTAAATTTTTAATTGTTGATTTCTTGGATGACTTTCGATATAATGCGATTAATCAAAAACTGAGTCAACTATATGACCCGGTGACATAAATGAAAAGCGTTAATAGTGTGGTTCTTAGCTTTGTTCGGTTTTAGTTGATTCTGCAATAAAAATTTCTTATAAACAAATTGACGAGATAAAACGGATTTTAATACAATCGGCGTAAAATTGCTTTCGCTACAAATACGTTATAGATATGTTTCAGTTGTACCAAAACAGGAAAGCAGACATTATTAAACTTTCGAAGATCCTTGAAAACACTATAGAGTTAATTGTTTTTCTTTTTAAATAGTTCATCAACCACAGTCATTAATTGACACCAGGGAAGTTGTCACCCATTTTAACGAACTGGTAAAGGTTCTAATTTTTTGTTTGTTTTTTTTTAACAGTAGGTAGGTACTAATAATTTGAGCTACCTAAGGAGCCCTTTCTTGATATCATTGTTAAATTTGTATATACATTGCTGACATTTTTATAAAATTGCTGGCTTAAAATTGAGCCGGGAAGGAATGTAACGCAAAGTACTGACACTGAAATAGAAGATTAGGGTAGTTAGAGTTTGAATCAAATCCTGCCATAAGGCGAATCAGTTGAAAATGCCAGTCGGTGCGGTTAAAATACAATTTAAAAAAAAACAGAATTAGAATATTGTAATTTTTCATGTTAATCCTAAAGAAAATCTCATTTCAAAAATTTTGGAACGTTAATTATAGCTTAAGCATTCTTCTGCCTTAAATACATACATTAATGGCCATATAATAAAAGAAAGGGCGGTTGGAATTGTTGATAGACTTTATTCCATTCAGTAAGAGGTTAGGGCGTTCTAAAAACAAGAATGGGTTGGTTCATAGTACCATTTGTGGAGAATCGAGGAATGAAAACATTGGAAGTAGAAGATTTAAAGACTCCCATTAAAAATTAAGGGTAAGATACTCAAAATATCTAAGGTTAGATACAGATGTATTTTTAAGAAAAATTTAGATATTTCCCACACTTTGCAACATAATATCAAACAAATATTGCATGGATAGCAGAATAAAATCATTGCAATGCATTTATATACAGCATAAAACTTGAAACCCCTTAATCTGGTTGTGAATTGTTAGAACTAAAGTGGTAATACCCAATTGTGGAAATTAAAAAAAAATACACTAGAAGAATCAATTACTTTCCTTGAGCAATGCTTGAAAGATCAACCAGAAAATTACAAAGCCAGATTATTTATGGAGGTTTTTGTCATAATCACCCAGTTTTTAACCAACAATTTGACCAGTAACTTCACCCTTTCTGATCTAATTTTTATGCAGCATACACACACCCCTCCTATTTTAACTAAGGATACTCTACTGTTTGCTTCAAAGCACGAGGAGATAAAAGAGGGAGTACAATTTGCACAATGGGTTGGCTTAAGTACATACTAAAAAAAGGTAGACATCAGACAGGCTCCATCAATATAATGGGTGAATAAATGTAACAAATAGTGCGATATGATGCAAAAATGAGAACAAGTTGTCGTGGAAGAGGAAAATTACAAGGTCGACACAAATGGAAAGGGGTCAAATACCAACTAAAGTATACTTAAGAAAATAAGAATAAAATTATTGATAAGTTCCTTGAATTGATTTTTATTAGGTAAAATCAATTCAGTGAGACAAAATTTGGTTGACCTTAGTACATATTAAGTGGGTATGTACCATTGTATGTGCTCCATACAAAAAAATGCATTGGCATTTCCTAACTTTCCCTAGTAGGTTACACATGTAGTATATTCTACTGAGTCATAAATTTGTTTTTTTAACAATTTCTTATTCATTTTGTATGTGCAAGTTATAGTAATTGCTTACACAGGCTCCTTCGCTCATTCCTGTGAGCAGTGAGCATAGAGTAACATGTTGGATAGTGTATTCTATTAATTAAATACATATGTACATATTTCTATTTAATATGAAGGGGAACAACAAAATATGGACTATTAATAAGGTGATAATGTTTCCATTTTGGTTGTTGAATATTTAAGTTCCAATACCGTAGCCATAAAAGTACAGCATCCAATTCTAAATTCTGTAAACCCTAGTAGTTGGAAGAATTTCAGCCAATATTCCAGGTCATTTGTTTCCCAAGGTTGGATCAATGAATATTAAAAAATATCAATAGATGACAAAAGATAAAATGTGGTACAACATCTTCTAATTAAATTTCAATAACCTTTCTGAATTGTCATGATCACACCATAAATTCAATACCAGAAAATTCATTCAACTCATGACAGCTCAAAACCTATGACCATCACTTTGGAGTATCATTTTCCTGACACTACATTATGAAGAGAGACACTTCACCATATTGTAGGAAAATCTACCACCCATTGATATAGCATAAAGCATTTGGCATCTAAAACTGCCTTATCTTTAAATCAGTATCAACAAAGACCTTTCAAATAAAGAAAATTTAGGTATTAAAAAACAAAGAAACCTGTCTTAGCTGTTACATGACAAATATTTTAACACATATCATCTTCACTTTCTATACTATGCCACATGGATGGCTTTCCACAACTAATACACAAGGTGCATGAGACATTTTAGCCCAAAAAATAAGCACATTTAGATCATTAGCCACTTTTACTACATTTAACATAGCTAATGATGTTTTCATACCTCTTCCAAAAATTTCCAGTGATGTCAAATTGGTTCACGTCCTTTCTGTTATGTCATCCATCTTGATTTAACAGAAATTCACAACTTGGCAAAAAACATGAATGAATTTATTCCAAAATATTTTTTTAGTCCTCATGTATCTTCATTCCAACTGGTCTAAATCCACCAAAGTATGTAATTTCTCCATAGAGCTTTTGACTTTACTGACATAACATCCTGAATCTGTAACAGCTAATGCTCATAACAATGCATATTTTTTACATTTAATACGTTAGGAAATGAACCTAGTTTTCTGAGCTCATTTGGGACTTAAGCAGAATGCTCAAGTATAAAAACTCACCTAAAACTTTTTGCAAGAATATAAGGTGTACTGCACTTGATAATCTTCAGCAAAAATCTCCAATAGTTTTTTCATCAAATTAAATAAAATTGATACTTATCACAATTTATGTGTTAAGTCATTACAAGAGACTACAGCCACAAAATGGTTCTATTTACCATTTAGAATTTATGTAATCCCAGAACATTTTACTGGAATTTAAAGATAAAAGCATATTTTTAGTTCCTGTTTCCTTCACTAAGATAGAAAAGTGTCCATGTAAAAATAAAAGTGATTATTCATACAAGAGCAAGTAAACAAAATGTATACTTTTGACTTCAACAGTGTATGGGTACACACATATGAAGTCATTTTTTAATTTAAGAGGGAAAATAAAAATTATTTATAAAATATGACCTATACATAATTCACTTTTTAGGAAAATTAACAACAGGGATCAAAGGAAAGACAAAAATACACACATGCACACCCACAAACATACAGCTTTCACATCATCTTGTACTTCAGAGATATAATTCAAAATCTACACGGTTGGAAGAATAAAATGGACCTTCCTGGCCACATTTGCGAACCCAAACTTCTCCACAATTTGAATCACGTTTGAAATGTCCACTATCAACCCACTTCTGCATCTGTTCAGTGGTGTGGGGTCCATTAACTTCTTCGGTATCTTTGTTCCACTTGAATTCCCAGGCCAGTTCAACTGAAAGCATCAAAATAAAAGTTAATTAGATTTGATTAAAAAGTAACTATAGATTTTTTAAAGATGAGACATTCTATATGCACTTTTGTCACACATATATTTATGTAATAATTGTTGTTCAGCCAGAAAAGTTACATTCAATTGTAAACACACTAAAATGACAATTTCAAGTAGTACATCTCAAAAACAAACAACATACCTAACACAATAGTCATAGAATACAAAGTAAGTTGCAATACAAAAACATTATGTATGATATAATATCAAATCAGAAAATAATGTGACAATACAATGGTAATAGTCAACATAAAATAACATGTTCCTAAAGTGTTATCTAATTTGAAAAGCAACAAATCCTGCACAATTAATTTGATCACAAGAAAGCAAGATCTGCGGAAAACTGTAAAAGCATGGTGTAGAAATTTGTAAAAAAATAACATAATACTAATAATTAATATACTGTTCTGATTTTTAACTAATCAAATCACTGGAACATAAAACAAATTAAATTTTACACTTAAAATACCAAAAGTACCTGGAATAAAATGCTCTTTGATACTATAATAGCTATTTCCTTTCAAAAAATAAAATGATTTTCTTGCATAAATAAGACTATATTAGCCAATTTTAACTAAAAAAAGTGAAAATTAACAATGGACAAGAATTGACTGCCCTGCATGATTAACAACATACAATGGAATGTAAACTCGCAACATTACCACAAAACACTCCACGGTAAAGACTTTAAGCAATAAGTTGGTTATCTTACATTTGTAAATAATAATGCATAATTTCACAGTTTATTGTTACATACTTAGAAATAATTGGGCATATTATTAAAAATTCCAATAGACATAAGCAAATCTTAGGATGGTATTAATATGAAAAATAACTAAGGCAGAAAATGGCAAAACAGAAAATTCTAATTCTACATAAATGGAAATTATTATTCATGAAAAAGCTTCATTACGTCTTAACACACATTGAAGAATGGTAAATATTTTTTAGCCAGAGAGAGTAATGTTTGTTCTAGTAAAATTGCCAAGAATTTAATGAAAAGTAAGCAGTCTTTATAGTCAAAGAAATGAATTGACTGTAAGTTCACAGATTTTCGCAGTGTTGATTAGACGACCTCTGAAACATTTGCAGTTTCTTGCCACATCTGTTAGCTTCTTGGCGACAACGGTTTCGCCAATATTTCAGTCATCATCTTCAGGTTGATCCTTCAAACTGAAAACACTTACTGAAATGTCTGCAACTTTTGTTTAAATATTTGATAATTTAGTAAGTAAATCTACCCTTAGCTATGGTTTATAATTAATCTGGTTTAGGTTCGGATGGGAATTTTTTAAATGTAGGTGTTAATGCTCATGGAGGGCCACTGAGGGAAAACAGTAATTTTTATCAAACATATTCTTACTCAATATCCCATTAGCGGGGAAAATTTTTTCCTATTATAACAGCTAAGGCTTGGCAATCAGTTATAGTTACTGGCCATGGTAACCAGGTAACTGAAATTTTGGTCGGTTACCTAAGGTGCAGTCCGTTTCTCCCTCCAAGACCTCCAGAGTGCTTACAGACGGTCCGATTCACACTTCAAAGTGCTCTGAGGCTTCAACTGTGGGGTCCCTGAGCAAGCATAAAACTCGCTCCAAACGCTTTACCTCCAAAGCTGGATCGTTTGGAGCAGATGCGATCTATCGCTCGATATATTCGAGAATTAGCACCAACTTTCTTTGCTAAGCATAGGTGCGACATATAAACAAACTTTAACCAAGGATTTGCAACAGGTATCCAACTTCTGCAGTCCAAGAATTTACCATTATATAAAATATTATGGAAGTTACAGTCCACACAGATTGGCTCAATGAAGATTTCAATTTTGTATTTTGTACAGAAGATTACAATCGCGCCTTAAATGGTTAGTATTCACAATTGAGTTGATGAATAAATTTATTTACAAACAAGTCCCCAAGCAACCACTCTCACCCCATATCCAAACTGGTCCGTTTCAAAATCGTGCTTGAAGTGCTTCAAAGCGAAGGAATGAAACGGACTGGTCTTAGGAGCGGTGGTGCTTCGAAGCACTTGGAGCAAGAAACAGACTGCACCTCTAGTAAATCGAAATTTTATGGTTACCAGGTCCCACAGAACTTTGGAAAACATTGTGACCACAAATTCTCACTCAAGTTTACAATTACAATATTATACAATTAAATAAAAACATGAAAAAAACAAAACATTAAAATTTAATTTTAAAAACGTAAGTGATGATTCTGTTGTTGTATTAGGATTAAGTTGTTCCCTGAAAATATTATTCACTTGTCATTTTGCTCTTACAGAACACTTAATATAGATAAATAAACAAAAGGTGTAACTGTGACAGAAATATCATCTTGCCTTAAGTCACACGACCAATGATTGCACAATGCAAAGTAGCCAACACTCACTCTACCTAATTATAACTCTATGGTTGAAACCTTCTTCATAAATATCTACTGTCTCACCAGAGTTAAATTGGTATTCAGGCAACTAAATATTTTACCTGGCTTATCCTCCAATGTTGAATTATCATTACTTTGTGTTGCTGTTTTTTCCCCTGCATTTGCCAAACGGGCCTTTTCCTTTTCATCAAAGTCATCAGCATACATATCAAGAGGGTCAGCCATAACTGCAGGCTTTTCTAGACTCTTATCAATCTAAAACAATAGAAAATAATAATTATGATAACAGAACTACATAATAATTCTACAGCGTGAAGTAAGGTTTGTGCCAATAAGAAAAAAAATTAATTTGATAAACCACTTTGGAAATGATGCAAGATTATATAAAATGTATGTAAATTAAATTAAATAGACAGTGTTATTCCTTTTTACTCTTATAAGATATTAATAATTGTGGTTGCATTTAGCAAGTGGATGTGTAATAAATTGTATTAATAGGTATAAAAGTTTAGTTGGTGCTGAAAAAGAACTAATATTTTTCATAACATTCAATTATACTGTAACAATGGAACATTAAGGTCATGAAAGCTTGATTTCCACTCAAGTTAAGAAGCCACCACCAGGAACAATAAAGTGGCACCTTGAGCAGCCATAAAAACCTGATAAAGGCATAAAAATTTTGTTGAATACAATTTTTTCTACTTATGGACCAACATGCAAGTAAGCATGGATATGCAAATAATATATGAATATGCAGATTAAGCAAATATAGTCTTTCACCCAAGCTTTAGTCCAAGTCCAAATCTTTTATCTTAATTTTTTTCATATTTTAAAGAGAGAATTAAATTTACATTAGGAAGTAAAAAGTCTTATTTTCCCATTATTTCAAATGGAATTAAAAGAAATGTCACTGGACTTGAACCGGGGATGCTTTCTTGAAATTTTCAATTTTTTTCGGCCTCACTGAAAGAATAGGTACCTTCCTTGAAAATTTCAGAGTCAGTGTGTATATTATGAGCATTAATTCCTGCACTGACCTTGGCCTTAATGAATTCAAAGCTTTCTTGGTAAACATCCATGTTTCCAGTCTCCGTAAGAAGTTCATTTGCTAACTCTGTCAATTTTGTAACATTCTCTTTTCCTGAGCCATCTGCAGCTTCACTAGAAGAGTTTCCAGTTCCACCACTTTTATTTCCACGTTTACACCACCTCTGAGATGCAGATCCACTTTTACCCGGACCTCCTTAAATTAAGAATGAAATTTTAATGCTTTGTTTGACAACTGAAAAAAATATTAACTGCTAATTAATTAGGTACTACTCACAGGAATTACTGGCACTGAAAAGTAAAACTGAAAAATAATTCAGAAGACCACATTTAAACTTATACAAGTATTATTACATTGTGACTGGTGTTTAGGATTCAACAGTAAATACAGCAACAGCATGTTTGTAATTTTTATAGACATCTGAGAAGACTATTTATTCAGCATATCTTCTTGTAATCCTGTTTCTATTTATAAGATGCATCAAATATGTCTCATCCAGAAGGCATCTGCAATTCATGTAGATTGTCACATTACCCTCTCTAGTGGAAATGAATGTTCACAGAAATGCAAACCTGTGATCAACTTCCAATTAAAAGGAGAACTAAACATTAGACGGAATTTAAGAAAGACATGTCGACATTAAATATTAGGCAAGCACTTCAAAAACAAACATTTAATGGGGAAATTACCAAGGAAGTATAAGCATATTCATCTTGGCAAAGCTTTGCATCATTAGTTGGTGATACGAAAATTTAATAATGTGCCAAATAGAGATGTTATTCTCCCACATTTACCTCAATTTATATTCCTTAAAGTATTCAATATCAGTGTGTGAATGTTAAATTGAGAAATGAAATTAAGTACAAAATAAATTCACTGGATTGATTAGGCTATTAGATAAAAGTACTGATAGAATTGTGAGAGTTAATATGATGCGAGTCCTCAAGACACATGGGAATGGTCAAAACTTGTAGAACTGCGGAGAACACTGCATTAAAAGGTGACTATGGGGGAATTACTATAACCCCACATTACACTGGGATATTATAACCAGATAAAATGTGTCTCTATCACTGATTAAGATATACCTCTGCTACGTAAGTAAATTGTAAGGAAGTAACTATCTTTCCCTATGCTGTCACTTCTAATGTTTGTCTATAGGTACCAGCAATAACACCAACGGTTACTTTCCATAGAAAAGTGATATAAAAAGTTAACTATTGATAATTTCTAATTCAATCAAGATTTCACGGGTGGTAAGATGATTTTTATAGAAACCTGTCTACAGTGAAGTCTTAGGTAACAGGTATGTAAATTTGTATAAACATGCATAAGATAACACACGACAGGGCGATAAATTATTCGCCTAAGAAATAGCATTCTTACCATGCCTTCTCAGTGCCTGCGCAACTGTTTCCCCAGGCTTCATATATTCTATCATTTTCTTGTACACAGATATGTGGTCAAAGGGCACGCTGCTACTGTCATCTCCATCCGACTCTTTCATTGACTCGTTCTGTTTACTTGACTGTTTTACCTGAAAATGCAATTTCATATGAATATCCCATGCATATTCTCGTATTTGCTTTACGATATTTTGGATATTCGATCAGTGTTAATGCTATAGAAAGGTATGGACCACAATCTACCTTCACCCAATCAATATTATCAAGCCAATTATCTCTTATTAGCTTTCCTTCCTTTTTCCAGTGGTAATTGCCTTCTGTATCAAAATGACCTTCTTCCATTTCTTCTTTCATATTAAATGGAGTGATTCGAACATTTCCATCAAAGTCTGCCGTACTATCTTCTTGTCCTGAGAATTAAAATTCAACGAATAGATGTAAAACTAAATTAACACTTGAGGATATCACAGTGATTGCAAAATTACCGGCAACGGACATATAGTCATATTTTTTCACCTTCAATTTCATCTTCTGGAAGAATGTCATAATTTCTTTCGTTGACATCATCTTCTTCATCAGAGTCCAATGAGTTCAACTTCACACCCGTTTTTGCAACTTTTGTATCCGCCCAATCTTCCTCTAAATCTTCCGAAAGTTTCCTTTTACTCATAGTGTTACCGATTAGCTACCAAGAATATACGTGATTTTTTCTTTATGTTTCCCCTGACTGCATTCAAGTTTATTGAGGTATCTGAAAACTTAGTTATAAATTAATGAAGTTTGATTAAACGCTACAAACAACATTTACACTTCAGCCAAAGTTGTTTTCGTCGGTTTTCGCTTCTTACTTGTTATGAGCGACGAAATGTTGAAATGACCAATCAAAACCAAAAGCGGGAATTACCGTTTGTAATTCACATAAATCTATATTGCTGAAATTCATTGAGCTTCATTGTTTTTTCGAGAGCATAAATAATGCCTGATTCAAAATTAATATTTAAATGAAATATAAGTAATTAATCATCCAATCCCACCAACTGTAGAAATTTAATGAATGTTGGGAAACAAGATGCAGGGGAATTTCATTAAATCTAAAATGAGCTGCTGATATTGAGTAATAGCAATAATTTTTTATATATTTCTGGTTATTTTAATAAAAATTGAGTAATATGTTTACATGACAAATTACCGAAACATTTTTTCCTACATATGTTGCAAGGCTGCCTTCTTGGGGAATGTTATACTATGGTTATACAAGCAGCCACTTTTTTCACTGTCATAGTGTATAAATGCCTTTCCTGAGAATAGAAAAAACTGACCAGCTAGTGACAGATATATTGTATCCACAATCAGCATCAGTTATTCAAGCAATTTAATGGTGGCTACCACATAATTAACTTCTCTATAACATCTACTGACATTAATTTCAATATAATATAGTTTTGCTGATAACGATAGCCACACCATGGTGTTTCAACACATCATTTTGATATAGTTAATGAGTGGTGGAACTGAATAATCATGATTATTGGCTTAAAGAAAAACTCTCATTTATTCTAACAGATGTTTCACATCTTAAGAGCCAATATGACATCAAAAACACTACAACAGAGATGCTTGGTCACGCTCATAAACATTTAAAATAGTAAAGAATATTTTACTTAAACACTTTTAAATTCCCTACAATATTCAGCACCCATTTGTTCATAATAACCAACTGTACATCTCATAGCCAGTTTTCACTGATTTCTTCCTGATAGCATGACATCTATCAGTGACCCCTGAGAAAAGTTGAAATGGGTCACTAGCTCAAACATAAGTCCTTTCTACAAAAACAATATTTCGGCATGTATACTTACTGCATGTCCAGCCAGGGAACAATTGTATAATATCATCCTCGAGAAAGCATTTAACATTTCATAATTCAACTATTTTCATGACAAGATCTATATTCTTCAATCCTCTTAAATTTGCTGCTGGATGGATTTTGACACTAAACTCAAATTAGGTCTATAAATACTATAAGTCAGTTTTCCATAATAAGGAAGAAGCAGCATGAGAAGGGACAGGAGATTGGCATGCATGAGCTTTTTCATCCTATGATTATATATTCCCTAAAAGTGAAAGCTTCCACTTCCTTAGATATGCATTTCTTGAGAAATCACATTGTTAATCTTGGCTTACACTGATCACTAACTTCTCCAGCTTTTATCAGCCAATGCTAGACTTATTGGGCCATTACAGAGATTTCCAATCAATTCACATTTGATAAAACTTTCATTTCGTCGAGCTGAGTTTCAGTTACTGAAAATTATAGTAGAGGTTTTAAAATTTTTTAGAAACTCTATCCATGATCTCTTATATTTATATACATATAATTGTCTGAGTACCTTTATAAAGGATCACACCTCACCGTGCATAAAACTATAATTAAAATCTAAAGCAGCATACTTTTACAAATGAATTAATCATGTAAAAAAGATTTCTTGATAAGAACTAAATTGAATCATCAGAATCAATGCCCTGTTTTATGTAACATGTTTAAGTAGATGGCCAATGCAAGCACTTCTGGATGTTAAGTTCATGTAGGATAAGGTAACAAATTTTGCAGAAAACCCAATATTATATTGATTTTGTATAAACTGTGGAATTAAAGTCAGGGGTAGTATATATTCTATGAGCCAATAATAATTTGTTTCATAATAATTAATACACACATAAAGAGATACCACACTTGAATATAAATTTTATTTTTCACTCATTTTCAATGATTAATCATTCAACGCCATCCTATGAGCACTGCACCAACCTCTTTAAACTTCCCATGGCACCGTCCTACATGCGTAGCACCGACCTCTCACTCTATACTTTAATACAATTTTTAAGTAATTAAATATTAATTTATCGAAATAATTTTTGGCAAGCAAACTAAATAAGCTTTGTCAATTATTTTGCAATAAATTATTTATCCATTAGATCTTTCTCTTAAAAGCTCTATTTCTCACTGATATCGCTTTGTAATTTGGGACATCAATTCAGCCTTCCTCGTGGTATAAGCATTTGACATTCTTTCGTATCTTTTGAAATTATAATCAGATTAACTCTATATCCCCATGGGAGCATTAGGTTGACTTTCTTCTGCTCATAGATGAAAGCTTGAGGACTTCACTGTTAGTTTAAACACATCCCCTTACTGATGCCTAGTTTTTCCAAGGGCTCCATTTGGTCAAGTATCATTTCCGTTTCGGAAATCAAAAAAAGACTTGGATGTGGGGCAGTGAGATTCATGATGCTTTCACTTCCCTATCTTTTACCCCGGAATATTATCATGGGGTCCATAGGCACAATTCCATACCCTATTGATAACAGCAGGACATGGCAGCTCATTGAGACCCAAGCGCTCATCATGAAAGATTAGGTTGGAGAATGGTCTGAGGGTGTTTGGGATAGCAGACTGTACAGAGTAGGCTCACGAATTCCTTCTAGAAAAGCAGCTCAGTATATTTACCACAGTCAGTTGGTCGTAAGTCGCTTGCCTGGAAGGAGTTTTTTCAGTTTTAGTTTTTCATTATGAAATAGGTCAGTTGCTTACTTATTGTCACATCCTTTGTGAGTACTTCTATTTCAAGCAGTGTTCTTCAAATTGAGGAATAATTGTGTGTGCTTTGTTTTTATCAAGATTTTATGCCCAAGCCGAAAATGACGTCAAGTGCAGGAAAGATAAGTAAGGAAGATTTGAGTGATGAACAGGTTGAGGGCATTCTTACTGAGACTCTGAGGAAAGTGTTTTTGAGTTCTGATAGTGACACTGAGAATCACATAAGCAATTGCTTCATAATTGACATATTGTTGTATGATGGTTTGAATGATGTTTCATATTTTATTTTAAGGACATTTCCTATTACAGATGAGGCTTGGATTACTGAGGATTTCCACATCAAGCAGAACTTTCAGGTGAAGAAATTTTTTTCCCATCAACTAAAATATTTTCAAGCTAATATTTTTTGATTTATGTTACCCTTGGACCATTATCATTGGATTTTAATCACTTGGATAACCATTATTATCAAAGACAAAAAATATTTATAGCTTGCACTTGACAACAGTTATAAGGAATTTGGACAAGTCACAGACATAAATTTTTCATGGAGATGATTAGAATGAAGTTCTGAGTATTTTAAACCATTAGATAATAGTCACAACCAATTATATAATAAAGTAACTGTACTCACTTAAGTCTGAATAATTCAAAACAAAATTCTGAAATTAAAATTTGTTCACACAAAATGTCCACTTAGTCATAAAATTTGTTGTTACTAAATAGAATTTAAATGTTTCTAACACCATAATTAATTGCAATTTTACATTTTTAAACACACGAAATATACAATATTATATTGACAAAATGTAAAAAATTCTTATATATGGATTCTTATTATTAGTTACTGAAGAATAACACCCTAAATACAGATCAACAAAAATCGTAAAAACATTTAAATCTCCTCCGGCGACTGGGTTAAACTCCATTTAAATGTCCTGTGATCTTAATGGGTTAAATACCAAAATTTGCCAATAATTTCAACGACAAGGGACAATTTCTTTAAAATTTTCATAAATAATTGAAAGTTAATTACTGGATGTGGAGGACTTTTTATGGAAAGATTAGAAAGTGGGTTTAGATTCAGTCTATTAGCAGGATGGATACTTACATTTATAAGTGATGAATTTCCATATAATTTGAAAAGTATAAATTAGTATTACTTGAGGATTTGATGTCAGTTTAAATGGCTTTTCTTCTTGCTGCGTGACAATAAATGCACTAAAATTATCCAATTTTTCAAATCTCTAAACCACCCAGTTATAACTAGAGAACAAAAGTCTTGCATATCACCATTGATTTTTTTGCTTAATCAAATGGACAAATGCTCAAATGTTTTACGATAAATTCAGGTCATCAGCGGAAGACCATTTTACTGAAAACAGTTTTGGTTAAAAGTGCCTAATTAATTGATTTTGATTAATGATTTTTAATGAAGAAACAAAATTTATGAACATTATCTTATACATATGTAATAAAAGGTAAATGGTAATAAATTAGGGTACTTTCAGCATCAGATTACAACACAAAAAAATCAACAATAGTCCCCTCTACTTAACACCACAATTCTCAATCTTCAACCACTAATATCTTACAAAGATCGAAGTTTCAGGTGTGATGTGGTGGAATTTTAACATGTTGAGTAAATTATTAATGCAATTTTCCACAAAATTTTTGTGGAAAATTGCATTAATAATTACTAATACCTTCATATACCACAAATATATTCTAATTCAGATTTTCTCAATGGACTTTGACACAATTAAACATCGTTCCTATACTTAAGAAAAATTTAAATTTTTTCCATCATCATATTATTTTTAATAAACTGTAATATTACCAGTAAGTATATGGGATGAGAAAAAGGAATATGGTACTCCGTATTTTTCCACTAAGATTTTTAATCTGGTACGACTAGTTTCAACGTTGCGTTGTACGGTACGACTAGTAGCGTTGAAACTAGTCCTACCAGATTAAAAATCTTAGTGGAAAAATACGGAGTACCATATTCCTTTTTCTCAGAAATGGATTTCCAAATAGTTATGCCTGAAAATATAGAGTATATGGGATATTATGTCCACATCATTATATGAATATGCCAAACTACAAATTTTATTTTTATATTAGCAAAACCAAGACATATTATTAAATCAGTTATTCCCATTAAAATATCTACACATCAAATGCTAGGGCAGTACTTCAATGGCTTAGTTTGTAGAGAAGTATTCCCTTTCAATTGGACGAATTGAAACAAAACAGATAACGGGCAAATAGATACAAAAATAGATAATTACAGAATAAGTTACATAATTATAACATTATAATTTTCTCTAGATCTAGCTGAATATTTTATAAATGCTATTATTGGCACTAAGCTATACCCTGGATAGTCAATTAATATCTCATGGATGAGATCCGCCAAAATTCAACCATAATGACAACCCTTTGATTTTGTTGACTTAAATAATTTTAGGGCAAGATATTTTACTAAGCTGAGGAATTCATAGATAAATACTGTGAAAAATAAATGAATACACCATGCCTTATTTCATGATTAAACAATGCACTGATAAGATGAGACTTAGTTAAGACGTAAATTACAGTTTTGATAGGTACTGAATTAATTTCTTAATGTCCTAACAATAAAATATTACATATTCAGTACAGAAGAACCATAAACATTCCTACCATCAAAATGAATTCCAGATTCCTAAATATTGGAATTGGTTTGGCCACACTCATATAAAACAAATGTGTTCAGTGGAAAAAAATGACTTCAGTAGACTCTCGTTATTACAAAGTTCACAGGGCCAAAAAATTGGCGGTTCGTAATAACGTTGTTCGTAACAACGTAGTTTTTATATAAACATCGTAAAAAATATCCATCTGCTCTTTTTTGACCTGTATAATCTTTCGTGCGTTACAGCCATTTTGTGAAATGACATCAGACATGTAAATAACAATTAAATTATGCACAAATATAGGAAATCAGTCAGTCTAATCTGTTGTTCGAAAATCGTGCATGACGCTATTTTTTGTAGTAATCGTCGCAATCCGGGAAATTAATGCCATGGAAAAACTGCTCTGCTGCTTGTACAATTACTATACGGAAAAATTAATATGGTATAATTCCGAATTTAATTATATCGATTTTATGGAAAATTTGATTTCTCGCAAGTTTGTGGCGGGATCCCGCCCGATTCCTTACGCAATATGGAATTATTATTTGACGTAATAAGAAATCCAACAGTGCATTCGCTTAACATAATTGGGAATAATGATTAAATTTACACGATGACAAGTTTCGTTAGATTTTCAACTATTTTTTATTATTTTAATTGCCGTAACGTTTAACTTTTAATCGATAACACTTTTGCTCATGATTAAATTATTCGTTACGTGCAATCCTTATGTTTCACTTACACATCAAAATTATACCGATTTTCGGGGCTATAAGCATTGATAAGGGCTTCATTTTCCCTATGCCATTCAGAAACAGCATCATTGTCAACTACACATTCTTCACCACAAATCTTCAGGGAGGCAATGTTGAAAGGTGCTTTAAACTTTGTCAGCCAATCTGATGAAACCCTCGACGTTTTTTTCAAGGGAAATTACTCCCGCTTTCTGAATTAAAATAGGGCCACTGACAGGTAGGTTTTCTTGGCATTTGCAAAAAGATATACATGTCATTTTCAATGTCAATAAATTTAGCGCCTCGCAGGGTCTTCCTCTTGAGCGATATTCCTTCTGCCGCTTTCTCTTGAAATTTTTCATGGTTACTGGGAATGGTGGAAAGCATCGATAAAGAAACTCCAAACTTTTTGGCCACTAATGTCTTGCTAATTTTCTTCACTTCAACTTCATTATCATCTTTAGTATATCATCCAAAGATATACCTTTCCTAGATTTCTGATCTGATTCTGGACTGATCCATTTTTCACGAATTTCACAGAACTTGTCTTAACTGTAATGCACTCCTTGTAGCACCACTGCACAGTCAAAACATAGTTTGACTAAGGTTCGTTATTTCGTTTCTTTACCATACATTTAGATACCCCTTTCATCAGGACCAACGAAATTTCGTAATAATGAAAACTTTGTATAAACGTTGTTCGGGTTGTTCGTAATAAGGAGAGTGTACTGTATCTAATAAACTATATCTGTGATATATGAATAAAAGTAGGAGGCTTTGGGGATTCCTAAATTTTGAATCCACAATAGGCATAACATGAAAAGAGTGATTGAGGGACATATCAATGTTAATATGACACAAATCAATGGTCTTAAAGTTTATTGGTGAGCAGAGTATTTACCTTGGTAGGCTATGAAACATCCAGAGTATTTTGATTCATTTAATTTTGTTGAAATCAATGCTATGAACTAATATTCTATCCCTGATAAATCACAATTCAATAATTGGCCAATGCACTGTGTGTGATAACATGTGAGATGGTTTTTTGATATCCATATTTCACACAGATGGAATTAATAAGTATTCAAGGTTGTTATCATAGCTTCACACAGTAAGAATGTCTCATGCTTCTTCATTTTCTTGACGAAATTTCTTCACAGTGGAAAATAGAATGTAATCATGAAAAAACCCCTTAGGTGAGACAAAACAGCAAGGGTACTTTAATAAGTACAGAATATAACAAGTTTAAAAATAGAACGTGTACAGCAAAAATATAGTTGTTCTTTGTCTATCATCTCATACTGATCCCAACGACATCATAACTTATACCATAACAAGAAATGATAAGGAATCTAGATATTATTTAAAAGGCATGCTACATGCCATCTCAAAATTATATATAAGAAAATATTAGTTGAAAACCAGATTGGCATCTACTGTAAAAATAAAAAAGGTCTTCAACCCTAGAGAATTATGCAAGTCTTAAAATAAAATTTTCCAAAAGATAATATACCTATTTAAACTAAAATTCTCATGATAATATTTAAAGGATTTATATCTAAAATATTTCAAAAGCTACTTTTGTCATATATTACCTCGGAAGAATACTCATGATATTTTGATTCTCAAAAGTAAAAAACCATTATATACTTTTAACAACGTTTAAAATAACCTTCAAGGCAGAAAACTAAAATTCTCAAGATCTAATTTGGTCCTAAATGTAGTTACAACTAAAATATTTGTAAATATGATGGGTATACATCCTGACTATGATAAATATTAATTTCTATCATATTCTCATGGCAGGCAGCTGTATACACTAATCACTTTACATAAATGTGGACACATATTTTTAAATTACCATCAATGAAAGTTTAAAAATAATGGTCCAATCTGTTAATGTGAATAGTTTGATGGGTGACTAAGGAAGACCTACAGTACAGATAACTGTTCATGCAGACACTAAGGGATGTTACGGGTATATAAGATTTAAAATATCATATTTAACATAGGCATAAAGCAATATATTTCGATTAAAATTACAGAGGCTATCACAGATTTTCCACTTCTCACTTTACAAAAGTTTTAAATAATTGGAGGCATACCTATGAACAAATTTTAACATCATCCACATTCCACATAATTTTAAATAAAAGAACAGGAAGATTGCCTTTAAAGAGAGCTAAAAAAATAAGATATAAAATTCTAAAAAATTTATATATGTATATATACTGAGACATATTCACAAATAGTTTAAGTATAACTTGAAGCAAAATAGGGCACATAGGGAATACACATTTGGCACATTTTGCTTGCTCTGAAATTCTAATTAAATATTAATGATAACTAAATATATACACATTCAAGTAGTTATCAACACTCAAGGGTAAAAGAGTTTTCAGAAAAGCTACTTTCTGGGCTGCTAATTATTACAAGAATGTAAAAATTTACGTAACACTACCTGAAGTAATTTTCAACAACAAATAGGTCTCCAATAGTTTTCATTTAAACCTGAGCTATTTGAAATTTCTATATACTTACATAAATAGAAAAGAAAAGTATATTTTTTCTGGGATGAAACAATGTAAAGCATTTACCACATAAATGAAGACAAGATGACCTCTCTAAAATTATCCTGAGACAATGATTACAGAGGTGGAAGACCAACAGCTAGGCCAATGATGACAAGCACAATGAAAAGATCAGAGAGCCATTAATAAGCACAATAATAACTCATCCTGCATCTACAAGAACTCTCAGTACATCATTAAAAATGGTCTTCTTTAATTATTAAGGTAAGTTTTCAAATGCACATAAAAGGCCTCAGACAACTATGATATGGCCCAAAGACTATCATATTAAACTCAACAAATAAGCTACCAAATATTTAATTTCTCTGGATTGACACGTGAACTACAAATTTCTCCCGCTCAGGGTGCCATGGTTGTAACACACCAAAAAATTTTCTGCACACACAAAAAATAAGGGGTCACGTGGTTGTACCACAATGGCCTCCATGGAAAATAAAAGAAAGGCAATGCAGAATGTACCAGGATGCCTACTTAAAACAGTGCCGGTATAGAGAACATCACATCATCAGGTCCACATTCCCAATGCTGTCTATGAAGAAGGTGAAGAGTGGAGAAGCGCTGACGGAATGCTGTGCAGGAGTGGTTGCGGTGAGTGAGATCCATTCATTTTCGCAATTACACTGTATTCTCCTCTGGTAGACTGGTACTGCCTGATAGGGCCAACTTGGAGAGTGAGGAGAGACTTCTCTTAGGGCTGCTGCCTCCACCCAAGAATGTGACGCCATTCTCGCCCAACAGCTTGCGAAAACTGCGACACAAGAGGGGATAGGGCATTTTGGAAGGACGGAGAAGAGAGGGAGGGAGTTGAGGATAGAGATAGAGAGACAGAGATGGGTGAGGTAATGGCATCATGCAGAGGAAAGCACATGGGGTGGACACCAGGGTGCCAATGAACACCCCCCTAACACCACCACAAAGCATATAAAGGACCAAAGAACCTCCTCTAAAATAACACACATGCAAAAATCAACATGCTTATATTATAAGTTATCGTAGTCACCTCTACTGTGTGGAACTCTTTTATGATTGCACAGGATAAATGAAATTTTACAAATCACCTCAAAATTACACTGCTAATTTACAACCGGTTTTGTCCACATGGTAAACATCATCACCTGATGATATTTATTACGTGGATGAAACCCATCACAAATAATTAGTGTCAATTTGTATAAATTTGCTGGGTTTTGCTTATCCTGTGCAAACATGGACACATAAACCACTCAAAAAAAGAGGTTGGGCAAAAAGCCTCACCAAACTATATTTACTGCTGAAATAGATTGTGTGTCAAGTGTAGAAGGTATAGGGATTCAATTTTTTGAACCATTCACTGGCATACAGAGGTACTCACTGGAATATCTGTCTATAAGTGAGTGCCTTAATTGATGATTAAAAAACCATATTAGTTTCACATACCATTACTCAAAACAATGAAACATTTACTGTTTCATTCACCTTGAAGCATTTAATGATTCCTCAAAAGTAATTCAGTGTGACTTATACATTAAGAAGGGATTGGACATCCTAAGACACCCCTCAACTAAGTATGTTCCAATTATTTGCTGTGAAGGCTTCCACGGAGTGTGACTATTGAAGATCCAAGTCTTATGGGGTTTCTACTGTTTGGGTCCATGTTCTCGGAACGCCGGCGAAACGGTCATCCAAGAAAATGGACCCACGTGGAAGAGATCCTGGAAGACTGGGATCCTCAATGTTCCAATAATGTAATGTTTGATAAAATTTACTTATGTGGGATTGTAATCAGGTCTAACCCGATGATTTTAGTTATGCAATGAAACTGATCATTCAATAAATTTTTATGCAGAAAAGGCAGCATGATTTTTTCACGTTTTAAATATGGAGTTCCACAAAGTAGAGCCAAAAACAGGATATTTTGACTAATAGCTAAATACTGAATTAAATATGAGATCTGTGGACATTACTATACACCAAGTCTTGGACAGTAGCACATTATTATGTAAGTTTCATTGTGTCAATAGATTTACTCATGTTTGGTGTTATTCATTTGAAATTTTTTCAACTTTTCATCTTCACTGTGCAATTTACAAAAGCTATTTCGTCACAAAATCCCCTTAATGGATCTAGTGGATTTGGCTTAGATAAACCAATGTGTGAATTTAAATGTTAGCTATTACCATAGACCAAAGAATACTATACTATTTTTTAGTCTATGCTATTACCTACATCAGCAACAATATTTCATGTTCCTCAAAACTCTCGGTCAGTATCATCTGTTTCAACCTATAACTTGTTAATTGGAATTAAGTGAGTGGTCTGAAAAGTTTCTGACCCAACAAAGATAAAGACATTTTTGTGAATTTTTTTTTATTTTTCAGTATAGTCTCCTTGTAACTCTACAAACTTCTCCCAGCAATGCTCCCATCTCTGTAACCCGTCCAAAAAAATACTCTGCGTTTTTCTCTGCAAAATAATTGTTCACGAAGGTGATTGCCTCTTCATTTGACGAAAATCTGTCCTCCAAGCGCAATTTTTAGATGAGGGAACAAAAAGAAGTCGCTTGGGGCTAGATCTGGTGAGTAAGGCGGATGGTCAAGCAGTTC
>WURS02000013.1:10155564-10180712 GCA_011762765.2 Rhinocypha anisoptera | reverse complement strand
TACTATTCCCTTGTGTTCGTCTTTATATGTTTTCCTATCCTCTTTCCAAATTCCTATCCCATTTTATATTTACCGCCAATGGCGTATTTTTTATCTAAGACGGCACAAAAAGTATATAAAATCACAGAAACACAGAAAAAGAGACACACATTTTCTTCTTGTTCGGAAGCTTTCGGGCCGTATCGGCCCTTCCTAAACCGCCTGAGAAAATCTTCTCAAGAAAGATTTTCTCAAGAAGAATTATCAAAGACGTTAGAAGGAAGACCTACCAAGGAGTAAGAGAGCTAGCACTAGATAGGAAAATGATGGAGGGCTGCAGTCAACCAATCGTAGGATTGAAATACTAATGATGATATGTATGTATATATATGTAATAATACGTTTGAATTGAAGTGAATCGGAGTTTATATTATTAAACAATCGAAATATTTACGTATAATAACATATTGCTGCCATAACCGTCAAATTATGATTAAAATTATTTTTAAAACGATGAAATTAATGTTGAAATCCATTACATTCGTCACCTTTTCTACTTTTTATCTTTTTTATTCACTATTAGCACGTCAATCCGGAGAGTGGTTGATTGCAGCGTGTAGCTCCCCTTCCATCCTTTGATCATGTATGTCTTCAAATTTCTCTACTATAACTTTTATGCCGTCCGCGAATCCTATCATGTTAATTTTTTCTCTATTCTCTTTGATATCTATGATGCCCTTCTCTACTTTTTCCTTTATTGCTTCTTCTACGCACATGTTGTTATTGTTGGTCCCATTTATTTTCTAGTTACCTATGTCCAATGTAAAAGGTCTTTATAGGCTGTTTTTTAATACTTTGTAAATAAAAATTATGTTAAAAGGCGCTCATGAGATGCCCTTTCCTAACTCGTTAAGTTTCATGTAATAAAACATTGCTGTTATCCGTAACATTATTATGTTATTATTATAATGTTATGTGGAAAGCGGTGTTTTATATCTGAAATTTCATGATGGAAAAATTCCACCTAGTAACGCCTCAAACTGTTCGGTATATGTTACTTAACTCCTTGTCATTTATGATGGTGGGATCCGATTGAGTAGAGTGCTTGGATTTGTGAACAGATGGCCCGGTTTCATATCTCGGTGACGTTTATGGTCACACGTGTAACTAAAGAAGTAAGCAGAGTGTGATTTTCTGGGCACGGCAGAGCTCAGTGAGAGTCAGCAAGAGGCACAACGAAGGAAGAAACTGCCTATAATTATTTTTTGAAAGTATGTACGTACATTTTACGCGAATGGAAATGCGAACGGAAGTGCACAGCTACAAAAATGAGCAACGCAAATCTGGCGGGGGCGAGGGCGGGGTGTGGAGACACAGTGAAGGGTGGGAGGGAGAGGGAAAGAGGGAGGGAGGGAGAGGGAGGGAGATAGAGAGAGAGATGTGCGTGGGGATGATGAGGCCAGTACGCATGCCCCCCCACGCTCGGCGAAAAAGCTGTTGAAACGCATGGTCGCGCGGGACTTCCACCCGAACGATTGCGGGTGAGTGTGCGGAGAAAATATGGAAATATCGCCGTGCGTGAAAGGCACAGGGACCATAAAATGGAAGAGAGAGAGAGAGAGACAGAGAGGGGCGTAGAGAGAATGAATCAAAGGAATTCCTTCAAAACCTGCCGGAGCGATGAACATTCCAATCCGGTTACTGCTTAGGCCTGAAACATAGTTACAATTTTCCAATATCGGCAATTCGATCTGATGATTCGATCATTTCGCGTGCCGTAAGAGATTTGAAAGCGGATCAAACTGATGCATGCCGAGTTTTCCATGTACATTGTTCGGATATCGCTTGCGTGGTTTACAAAATCGGAGAAATGCAGGAGTAATATTTACCGAACGTCTGGCGTGTATAATACGTATGTACTTAGTTATGAAAACACGATCCCGCCAATCGCTTGTTTTCTTTCACGACCGTTGGATGAAATTATCAAAACTTCCTTGCCGAATAAATTTCACTGAGAAATTTCATGATGAACAAGGTTTGTTTTTGTACTTATTATATTTCCACAGACAGATTTGCCGACCGGGTTAACCTGGTGGGTTGCGTGCTCGCCGGCTAACCCAGAGGTCGCGGGTTCGAGTCCCGCCCATTGGGCATTGGGTGTCGTGATTGTCCAGATGGGATTTTTTTTCTATGACCTGAAGAGGTGCGAAATGACCATAGCCGTCGAAGCACCCTGTAAACAAAAATACTGCTGTTACAAAAACAAGTTTTTGCAGTGCATAACCGGTTTGGACGATAATCGTCATCATCTTGTAACGGTGACTATCTTCTGAACGGTTGTGTTTTGGTAAAATTGTTTGAGAAAAACAAGCACTCTTTTCTTTGCCGAAGCTTTTGAAGCTTGTAAAGGTGGGAAAGTATTTCGCTATAAGCTGACTATAAGACGGACTATAAGCTGAAGATAAACGCTTGGCCTGGGACACTGGCATATGGTGGAAAATGGAAAAATACGAGGTATCTTTCATCCATCTCTTATCACGGAAATTCAAGTTTCTTATCGGAAGCGGCTTATAGTGAAAATTGAAGTATTTGAAGGTGGAAGAAGGACGAAATACGTTCAAGATAAGACGGTTTTACGAAAAGGGAGAAGCCGCTGCTCTGCTCAAAGAAGATAGCCATCGCAAACGAGAAAGAAAAAGTTGTAAACATTCGTGGGAGTGTGGTACTTCACACGAATGTTTAGGGGTTTGGATTATTGGAAAATCAAGCCTAAAGGAAGAAGAAGCTTTATAAAGGATAAAAACAAATAGAAAACAAGTGGATCAAATTAAGATGGAAACCTTATCCAGATTTGGAAGAATTGACTCTGGATAGGAAAGATTGGAGGTTCTTGTCATCCGACCTTTTGTATGAATCTCTAGAGAATGAATATAAAAAAGTTTTTCTAACGGCAACACTACCACAACAGTTGAATTAAATATCCGTTAACTTACATTAAAGTCAAAGGAAACACTTATTGAAGTAGCTTAGAACATTCGGTTAAGTGAAAGGACTAGTTTAGAGTGTATGCAGAAAATTCGTATGCTATGGAGCGATTCTTTTAATTAAGTGCCTTTTGAGTCTGCAAGTGAAAGACGACTCGGGTGGTTAAGTCTAAGCTGAAAGACGTTTTATATAAAAATATTACAAATAAAATTAGTATGATGACAATAGGTTCGGTAGAGGTCGAGGTAGCCCTGTCGGTAGAGTGCTTGGCTACTGAACAGGAGACCTGGGCTCAAAACCCGGTGACTCCTCTGAACACCTCCAGCCAAAACCCTAGCTGAGTGATATTCTGGACGCCACATCTTCGTGGGAAACCACAGGCGACACAGAGAAAGTAACTGGTCCCTCTGCCCTGATTTGTGAATTTTCACACGCCACCGTTGGGCTTAGTTAGTACTAAAGTAAAGTCAAATTACACTCTGCCCCCTCTTATCAAACGGACCTTAGGACAGGAGGCTGTGCGTTTTCATTTTAATGAGTTCGGCGTCAATTATGTTACTGATGATTGGTTTAATAAACCCAATATAAATGTGTCAAAAATCAAGTTCACCGACTAACACATACACATGGACATTGATTAAAAATAATTCGTGCGAAAATATACTCAATATTTTGAAAATGTGACTCCATTATGGATTTGGAGCTAATAAGGTAAAGCTCGGATTGACGTCATGAAAATGAAAATTGACCTGGAAACTGCTAAGGACAGAATAAATTACGCTGATAGTCTTCAATGTACAACTAAAACAAAGGAATCCTTGAGAATTATCGTAAATAATTATGCAGTCATAGTATTTATACTAACAATATTTTTCAATGGAAACATTTACGAAGATTTTACTAAAGCGCTTTCATGATTTCATTTGTTATAATGTTTTAAATCTCAAGTCATTGAGGCGCTGAAAGGGAGCAAATATCATCAAATATTCAAACAGTTGAGTTCATTGTGGAATCATAAAAAAAACAACTACAATAAAGAACATGTTAACATTTTAAATCAACCTAATTAACTCTATTAACGGGACTTAAAAAATACATTTTTATTTTCGTATCGGCTACACAGGTCTGTAAATAATTATTGTAACCGGAAAATGAAAAACGCATTATGGAAAATTATACATAAAGCCATATCTCATATCTTTGTGCAAAGCGTCTCGGGTAAAGGTGTTTAGATTAACCAGTTAATTTACTTCTCATATTAAAAACGAATTTTCCTGCACATTAAGATAAATTCATAGAAATAAATTTTAAAAAAGACACAAAATGACCATGATTATGATGTGGGTGATTTCAACAAAGAATGGTGAAATTATTTCTTGTTTTTACTTTTTGTAAATATTTTTATCTAAATTTAAAGGACAGCCATTTTCCTGGTGCTAGTTGATGGATTAGTTGCACAAGTCTGGAAGGGCTCTGATCTCATAAACATAATTTATCGGATTTCTACGTACCACCTTTTACTATTATGGTACAGCTGGTTACATTCATGCTGCATTCTAAAGACATTTAATTTTTCACAGCAATTACGAAGAAAACTTTATTCAAGTATTTCGGACACGCATTTCTATAAAATAAATATTTTGATTAAAATACTTCCTGTGGGAGTAATAATGTTATTTTATTTGTTTTAAGAACCCGTTATCATCATAGAAAAGTTTAGGGATGGAGCACAGCACCTTCGATAAAGACATAAAAAGATTGCATTAATGAACTACTGCATAAAGGGTACTAGATATTACCACCCTTACTACGAATTGCACCAAGCGATGTAGCAGTTAAAAATACATAACAAACGTCATAATTATACATTGCATCGAATGGAAATCACTATAAAGCTAACAGTACAACAGGTTTTAACAGTAGGTAGATATATGCATGTGGCACTGGTTACATTTCTTTTTACCATGAAATTTAACGGAATATTGGAGTATATACTTTTAATATGAAGTCAGTTTAAATATATTGAATGAAGTTCAGGTATAATATCAATTCCAGAGGACCTACGGATCATTCCGTGATATATGTTTGAATGCGCTAGCAAGTTAAATATTAATCCTTTCTTTAGACCTTTCGGGCAAATAAATTTTGTTTCATGGTTTGTTAAATTTTATTTATTCATTTAAGCCCAATCGGAAGTTTTCCCTTCTACTTCCATGTACTTCCTTCCTACCTTAATATACATTTGAACTATCAATTAAACTATCTTCAGGATCTCTACCCAGCTGCATATTTCGAAGCTTCCTATTTTGCTGTTCGTTTCTTCATAGGAAATACAGTTTACAAGTCACAGCTTCTGGTCCCACACTGTGACCACTAATCTCAATGCTGAAAACTTTAGAGAGGTTGTTCTGATGCAGGCGTCTCAACTATAATTCCGTGGACCAATGAAATCCTCATGCTTGTGATGCAATCGTGATTGTATAAGGGAAAAGTGGAATCATTCTTATAGCAGAAGGGAAACTGATATTACGTCCTTTACATAAAGAAAAATGACAATTATAAAAATATAAATAATGAATATGATTTAATGGTCGATGAAGATCATTTAGTCTATAGTTTCCTTGAGGATGACGCACAGGATGTTTAAAGACAAAGAATTCGACGCGTGATACGATTAGGTGAAATTGCTTGCTGCATTAATTTGTACGAATCGACAAAATTAGTTTATAACATTCATAGATACTTTATAATCATTCCATAGTTTGTGTTGCATGCCTTTATCAATTATTTTTTAAACATTTAAATTCTGCGTAAATTATAGAAAAACATTTTCTCTTAAAATAAACTATCGTACTTAAATTTATCTCGAATTGAAATCCGATTGTTAAAGAGCATTAGGTTTGCTTTTTTGTCTTTAACTATTAAGTATGCTATAACTACTTCGCAAAGAACTTTATTGGATCATCAGAGTTAGGGTATCATCATCTTGTGACGAGCCGTAAGAGAGAATGATCAGTCGTAATGTTTATACGAATTATTTTAAGAGCAAAGAACTATATGGATGACCTCTAATGTTGGAATCATTAGCCACGATACGGTAGATGGAAATCAATGAAAAAACTTTATTTTAGATTATGACTGTATATTTCTAAGTGATGAGGTAAAACATACGGGAGCTATAATATTTTGATGTACCTTCATTTCAATGCTAAGATACGACATTACCGTCTGTAATAATGTAATGGTTTCAGTAGGTAATATTGGGACCTGGTAGTTGAAGTTTCTTGGGAAAATGTTGTCCCTAATAAGATGATTGAGCGATTATCCAATTCTTAAAAAACTTATGACTCATCGCTAAATTGTGTCCTCCATTGGAATATTTTTGTACTCAAATACATTAGCACCCAGCCTTTATGTCCTACAAGCCCGATCCGACCAGGTACGACCAGGATCCGCTCATTCTACATGATTTTACGAGTTCATATGCCGTTAAAATTGTGGAAAGACTTATGTTCTATCTCCAGTATCAAGTCTAAGCCTACTGTATTACTACCACTAATATTTCGTGTATTGAAAAAAAATATTATAATGAAATTCTTGGTCAAGTCCAAGCAAATTAAAAAAAAATTGTTTGCCGATATTTTTAGAGGTGAGTTAATAACTTATCACTTTAGATATCTAGTTCAAAATCTTCTTTTTGTCTTTTTATAGCCAATGTCCTAAAACACGGTGCAAATTTTCCACTCTCCGCGACTGAGGGGTTCCGCACAAATGAATTCACCGACAACAAACAGCGGTGCTGTTCGATTTCGATAACTGCAGTCTGATGTAACGTGGTGACCGCTATAATTTGTGGACGCGTCGAGATTGGATTGATTGATTGGGTGCTCATCGTACGAAAGAAGTTGCTTGAGATCTGGCCGATATGTACATCACGGTTCAGCATGAAAAGGTGTCCAAATAAAGGTGAATAGGATGAAGTACGTAGAATTGATCTAGTTATTCATCACGAGGGCCTGTCACGGGGAGATTAGGACAGTTCGTCGTTTCATGTTTCGACTGAATGGTGCAATATTTTATTCATTATTATTTGGTAGCATTTTATATTTCACTTGATGCACGAGTTCAAATAAATATACGTGTTTTTTTACAGTTTCGATGACGAACTGCGCAAATAAAAACTGGTATCTTATGCGTGCTTGCCCGTCATTATGTTTCACTCAATTCGTCTTCTTGGTACCATTTACCAATATTTTGATTACTCCCTCTGTGACAGCTCTAAATGCATACGTATCACATTGCTCGATACACTCTTCCACCATCACATTGGTATACCCATGTCGTATCATACGTATAATGGTGGTGGATATGGGAAATTGAATTTTGCCCAGTCCATGTTTTTATTGTATCTCATTTACGGCCACAGTGAAATACGTCGCATTATTTGGCCGTTCGTCATAAAGCAATTCTGCGTTAGCACACAGAAGTCAATATATCGAAACATTACTGTCAGTTTTTCCATTTCAAATATGCGATGCACTTTATCCCCTTCTTTTCGTAGAATAACATAAGTTCAAAACCAACCGGGTTATCCTTTCCCACGCCCAGGGGTTTGGCGTTGTGTTTGCCCTAGTTGGTTTTTTTCTATTACTTGAAGAGGTGAGAAAAGGCCATAGCCGACGAAGCACCATATAAACAAAAACACTAATGCAATAACATAAGTCCCGGACTCCCGTCTCGTGATCGAATGCTTAACTAATCGTCTCGTAATCGTAACTAAAAGTTTTAAGGGATTGTAGAAGGCGTCATTTGATGGAAATCCTGGCGGATTCATGATGAGAATAGGCGAATTAAAAATTATTTGCTGTGAAACAGCAAAGTGTTTTAATTCACCTATTCTCATAAACTAATAGGTTTCTGTATTGGCTTATTGTTATTTCTTCCCGGTCATATTATCATTTCCCCCAGATGTGAAAATATTAGAAAGAAGGCACGGATATTGTATATCTTAGGATGGAATTTTTCAGAGCAGCAGAGCAGTCCTAACCATTGTGTAGCTTTAAAATACTCTACAAATGGTAGTGGAAGCAGGGTACACTCCTATAAAAGTGTTTAATGGCTACGCCCATTGCCTGGGTGATAGAGCTCTCTAAATAATAAAGGGGATAGGGATAAATATTTATAGTTTCGAGGCAATCATGTCTTCCCTAAGAGTTATCGGAATCCTGATCGTTTACATAAAAATACGACTCACTTTTATCCATCAGTGAATTAGGTATCCCGAGAATTTTCAATGGCACACAATAACAAGTTATAGACAGCCACAAACCAACGAAAGCACGGCTAAGAAAAAAGAGAATTAATGTGACAATAGTAACATCGATAGAAATTTTCAAAAAATAAGGGTCTCAACAAAGTTAAGCCTAAAAATGACTGAACGAAGCATATTACTATGTACCATTGCGCAAATATCATATATCATCAATTTATCAATTCCCGATACCGTAAAGTTTCTGTCAAATGTTGCATGTTACACTTTTTTTAAATGGTTTAAATTATGGACTTTAGTTTCGCCTTGCATTGTTTTGAAGGTGCGCAACAAAAAACAGGAAAAATGCAAACCTAAGGAATTTATATGTTGAATTTATCATATCAAGTCATTAGATTTCTCCAAAATTTATATTCAGCAACGAAAGATGGCGTCTGACCAGTTACGGTAAAACTCTTGTTTTCGTTTTTTTTATTTCACAGTGAAACTTTTACGCTAAATGAAAAAGGTTATAAAATTTGGCGAACTTCTTTTAAGTCACATGAACTCGATATTATAACCTGCTGGCAGTGATTGATACCTTTTTTACTGCCTTGATTCTTCGTGATTCCAAATAATCTGAAATTTTGAGTGACGAGAAAATTTGGGGATAATTATTCTTTCACTTTCATTTCCGCCGATAACACGGAACGTTAACCACCAGTTAGACTTGTAGGGCAAGGTGATGATATGATTACCCCTGAAAAAGTAAACATAATGAGCCTCAAAAGATTAGGTGCACCTATAATTAATCCTGCTTCGCTTAACGTTTTCAATTTAAACATTTTAAGACGTCAGTCAAAGTTTCATTTGAGTAAAGACATCTGACTCGACCGAAATTTGAAAAGCGGATCTCAAAATTGCCTGTCGGGTGTGTTAACAGTTAGATCATCCAGAGTTTTTTTATAACTAAAAATTTTAACGATATCTAATCACCGATTTAAAACTCTCACTATGGCAATTGGCTTTTTTACGTTGAATTTTTTTTTCACTTACGTGGGCATCTTACATCCGTGAGGCTTAGTTAGAACTCTTTATTAGGGTTTCTGCTAAAGTTCGTAATTTGTTTTATCCTATGAACATAATGGCATGCTGGCAGGGAAAGCAATTTTCTCTTTAATTTATCTGTTTTATGGAAATGTTACTATTCGAAAAACATTTTTTAATGAGCAAGCTCGAAAAAAACTGTTTAAATCCCTTTATACAATCAGTTCAATTTATGCTGTAACCTGTTTGACCACGATTGAAATATAAAATAATTGTTACGGAATATTCAAATCAGTGTCAGGTATAAAATCAGGTTTTACATTAACTGAATACCTACTAATATGCCATATTTTGTGTAGCCATATTCATTTCGAATGCATCGAAGAAAATTGCGAATTGCATCATTGCGAATTAATCATCATCGTGCGAATCATTGCATCATCCACATTAATTCTTCATCCAGAAAAATACTTCCCAAGTATCGTTAGTATCTGATTCTTTCCCCGTTAGCTCATGTTTCAGCTCCCCACATCTTGGAAGTTGGCGACATTCTATGGTATTGTGCTGATTAAAAAAAATTCTGCTTCCAAATATATAAGTAAGGAAGACAACTAGTATAGTATGAAGCTAAACGTCTTGATTATAACTTTTATTCGACATTATCCTAATTTTGAAAAGAATACTTTTACAATACCTTATGGTAAAAAATTATAATATCCATAGCCATCGTAGAAGTTAAGTGTTAATTATAGGATGAGAGATGAAGCTCTGAGTGAAATGTGTCGTGGAAATCCGTCAAACCTCTTTCCTCGACTATGAAAAGAATAATAAAACGTAGAACCTCCTCCAATATATGGCGCATCCAATATATGGCAATCTAAATTCCCTCCTTAACCTCATCCAAACAGTATGATAGTACTAGAAACAACCTGCTGCCTACCAGGATCATCGTACAATAGAATTTGTAATGCTATTCACGAACTAGACTCGATAATCTTTCCTTGGAAACATCGCTTTTTTTGTCGAGCGCATGATGGAAATTTCCTAAAGGGAAGTGGTTTTATCAGAGGAATTTTCATTCTTTTTTTTAGTCAGCCACCGCCGATGTTTCCTGGATATTGGCTTAAGAACGAGAAGGCCCTCAAATCTGCAATGGCAGGATTGTGGATATTGAGGATGGAGCGTGCTTTATCTCATCCGCCCACTATCCGCTCGTCGAATGCCGAAAATATTAATGCAACAAAACTTTGAAAATGACGAGGAAGGAGAAGGGGAATAAGAATTTTGAACAGAATAAGAGAAAACTAAAACCTTGAGGGTCTGGAACTCGATAGAACAGACAAAACGCGATTAAGTTATATAGACATAACAGAGAGGGAAATAGAACATGTCGAATTCTTTAGCAATGATTATAAACCGGATAAATACCAAACATGATGATGGTGCCGATTCTAAGAATGATGAATTATCTTCGAAATGATTTAAATTAATTAAAAATTACTGTTTAATGAGTTTTACCCGATTTCTCATTTTTTCCATACTTAATAGAAGGGCAATTAAACTGTAGTGTAAAATCAAATTGGAACGTTACATTTTAAGCCCTCTGGTAATGTTTTCGTCAAGTTTTGCAGTTACATACATATAAATATATTTCATAAATATTATAACCGCAGGTGGGATTATGCTGCCTCGCTCTCCCAACAATATTATCATCTCTTATTCCCTCATCCATCCAATGTTTCCGTCTTCTTAGTATTTCACCCAACAACCATCTATCTTCTCTTACCCTGGCCAAAACATCTTAGTTTGTCCCCCCTTTCGTCCTCAAACACTCATTTACCAGCAAATATTTTAAAATTAGGTTTCCGAGATATTCTTTTTACATCACCAGCTCATTTTGGCTAAAAGAGACATCTTTCTTCATTTAAATGATATTTTTCGCGTAATCTTTACCAAATGACCCTAATTTAAGTAGTAACTCGGGATTGTGGAACGTCGGTCTAAAATGATTTTATGGAAACGAACTTTCCTAATCACCGACTTACATGCTCACGAATTAAGCAAGTAATACATTTCGAGGGGAGGCACGGGATCACTGAAATTTATATGGCGTGGATAAAGGGCCACTAAGCTATCACGTGTCACCTTCTATTCCTTCCATTTAAAATAATATTGCTGTTTCAATCTCACCATTACAACTACAGGCTCTATATGCAGGTACGTTATTGAGGAGCTTGTAACAATGTTTAATATTAATCATTGCTCTTAATTCAGAATGGTTTAACATAAGGACTATTGCATCTAAGCTTAAAAGCCTGACAACGAAAGAAATGTGGTGTCAAGTGTACGTATAGTGATGTACAGATATTTGTTCGGGAGATCCTGCATCACCTCACATTAAGAATAAAGAATTAACGACATAACGTATGTGTATGGTCTAATTCAAAGCTAAATTTCGAGCGAGGTTTCAGGCCAACCTTTGATCCAAAGTTCTCTGGATTATTGGTGGGCGTCAATATGATAAGAGCAGTTCAACCGACACAAGTGTTTAAATACCAATAAATTGCTCCTAGAGACGGCCACATCGAGGCGAGGGAAAAAAGTGAACCTCCTAAGTATCAACACATGACAAACCAGCTTCAAAGAACCGTATTTAAAAATCTATGGACTAAAACGTGAAAGCAGTTTTACTTTAGAGCTGATGTTAAGTGGGAGACTGGAGAAAAAATTACGATAAAAGAAAAAGGGACTGACGTAAACCAGAGATTCCTTAATTTTGATTACAAGCTTGTTGCATTAAAAATTACATTAGCCTCCAAGGAAAGCTTTAACCAGAGCCCCTAATGTCCAACGCAGAAGGATAAGATGAATTAGACGAACTCGGAAACTTTTGACTTGTTTCGTCGGATTGGAACCTATTATCTTTTCACAAATATGGTGACAGCTGATGGAGACTAATATATTCCATCAAATATATTGGCCACGTCAAGCAGTGGTATAGTTCAGAAACGGGAACCGTTGATACCGTGCCAAAATTATTCTCAAACTATGCATTATGTCAAGTAGGAACAAAATAACCTTAAAGAATTGTAAATATTTCATCAATCAATCGACGTAACGTGATTACATAAATTAATAAAAATATAAGGATTTAGATGATGCTAAGAGATCAAATGCAAACATTCTTGCCTCATCGAAAACACAAGTAAAACATTAAAAAACCAGACGCCAAAAATAATGATCCTCTTAAACTATGTGCAATAGATTCTGAATTTTCAAGTAGAGCAACACGTAACATTACAGGGCTAAGTTGTTGGGAGAGCGCGGCCCTTGTGAATTAAGAGGAAATGTAAATCTACATTAAAAATCGGTAGTGTAGATAAAAGTATTATCGCTTAGTGAAATGGTGGAAGTCACCTTGTCTTTCAGTCTATTACGAGGAAAGCATGTCAAAAATCTAATGAGGAACGATTAAAAACTAGGCATTAAAAAATAAGGAAAAACTAAATAAATATAAAAATACCGTCACAGTGGATCTATTTTTTTTCGTAATATTTCGCCACTTTTTTTAAAACTTTAGGTTATTTTTTTCCTCCAATGACCCCTGGAATTCTATTTTGGAATACCTCATCAAGGTGAAGAGTGTGTGCCAATGGCGAGGCTACCAAGGATTTCTGGGAACAATAAGTTCTAGATTGAAACCTATTCTTCTCTCTTCCTTATTTTACGAAACCGTAGGACCTAGAAATCTGACTTTTTGGTGATGGTGGAATCCAGCAATTTTTCCTAAGAAAAACAAGGCATAATTGAACCGTACTCTTAGGTGGAATATCGAAATGCATTATTTTTTCTGGGTTTATGACAACGATTAAATATATTTTTTGCTCTTTGTGGTAACAAATTTTTTAATCATTAGTTACAAGTAAAATACATTCACAATATTTATTTAATTTCGAACAAACCCACAAATCAATACGATTAAATGTTTCTACTGGTTCTAGGAATACAATATTTCGGGTTTATAAAAAAAATCCAGTGAGAATGTTCATAAGACTTAAATTTTTTTCAACAGCAGCATGCTGAAAGTGCAAAATTTATTTGGCTTCGACTGTCCATAAAACACACATACATACATGCTATTTTTTTACTATGTTGCCCTTGAGAGATAGTATAAGGCTACTTCAAAGAATCCGGCTATAAAACTGTTTAACTAGAGAAAGGTAGGAGATACAGTATTTTTATGAAAACATTTTTGACGGTTAAAATTTTGCCTAAAGCACTGACACGTGTTTTATGATCAACGAAAAAATGGTGATGGGTTCCAGGATCCTCAGGTGTTATCATAGTTTTAATTAAATACCATACGAATTTTAAATAAGTTATACATCTGTATAAACATCAAATTAATCAAAGACTATCTAGAGGGATATGCTTGGTTAACAGCAAGGACATAGCAGCAAGAACAGCTGATTATACTTACTACAGGTAAACCATAAGCTTCATTCTATCCCGAAAAATGCATTCCTGTTTTAAAAAAAAATGAGCATTAGCATGCAGAATGAGACAGGAAACGTAATTTGTCCAGCATAGAAACCTACCACGAGGAATATTTGATGTATGATATCATTAAAATGTACATTGTAGAAACTTTGATTCATAATCTTAAGTAAATTCAAAAGTTACTTTCTTCCATTAGTTAAGTTCACATCAAAAGACTTTAACGCACTAAAAATAAAATATGGCAAGCAACCATTTTTAGGTTGAATCAACCACAAGCCTGCTCCCATCTCATTACAAAAGGTTCAGAAAATAACCACCCTTAGAGCACAGATATCTGTCTTAGGTGCAAGTAACATTACGTGCAAGTCACAACAAGCATGTAATGTTCTCTGCTACTATGGAAGTTAACAATATTTATTTTGGAATAGAGTTCCAGAATTTTCACGACGTTGTTTTATGAAGACTCCTGGTGGGTTGGTTAGAAGTAAAATCATCCCTTCATATATGTGTTCATGGGGAAAGGAATATAATGTCAGTCTGATTGTTTCAGAACACATTTACTCTCAGCATTTCCCAAAGAAGGACCTGAGAGAAATTATAAGCATGTACATCAAAAGCAGTTGGAATTTTGAGAGTTCAAAGGTTACCCATAACATTTATATAAAAATATTTCACGGTATCTATCATGGAAATGCGTCGTGAAGGAAAAAGGGTAATCTCCAAGTATTCTAATTCTACAAAGGTTACTAACAACTGATATATTAGTGTACTATGAAAAATCTTAACTTGTCTTAAACACAGTAAATTTTCAAAATAATAAATCCTTTGCAAATTTATTGTACCTAAATAGCTTGTTGTGCTAAATAATTGTCATTGCTAGAGACTGATTTAATCTCTGAGTCAAAACCAAATTCAGATTAGGGCATATGGTTTAAAATAAAAAATTTGTTCTTCATTAGACCACTATAAATATTTTGCACTGCATTGTAAAATGTTAACAAATAATTGTTATGTTATGGAAATGGGACAAGAGTATAAAGACAGAATTAATGCAACTTATCCACAAATAATGAACCTGTCCACCATATAGATCACTTATGATATAGAATTCCTATTCTGAATAATTGAGACATTCATAAGTCAACAATTGCAATTTTCGCAGAAAGAAATATGCTTTGTCTCAAGACCTTTCTAAAAGTAACGCCTATGGCATTGAATGAGTCTTCAAATTGAAACCCAAATAATTCCCAAAATTGGAATTCACCTCTTTCCTTCCTTATCATTTAGAGGTTAAATCATTAGATCCAGCAGATAAAATTATAAGTTTGAAGTCATTTAAATCTTTCATTATTAAAATTGGAATGGACTTATATGTTTTATTTGTACATAGATAATGTGGCATTCATTATGTTACTGTATATATATATATTTCTTTTTAAATTTTTGACCTATCCTATAAATTGTTCTGATGTCCTAGGACCAATAAAATTATTGATTATTATTATGTGGCATTTATAATTTGTAGACTTATGGAAAAGATGGGCATGAAGAATGACTGATTACATCTTACATAGGTGAGAGCTTGCTTTTAAGGCCAATAGAAGATGTCTTTAAAAATAATGGTTTCATCACATGAAAGATGAACCATACCATGAAGAGCAAGTTTAGAAAATGGCAACAAGTGATTTTTACATTAATTCCTCCCATTGTTTTATTATTGAGTAATAAAAGAATCATAATACCAGCCATTCATCAATAATAATTTCAAAAATGAATACTTAATATTGTGTCGCTTTACACAATTAAATGCCACCTAAAGTTTGATTAAGAAAATTTGAAAATATTTTCAAGCAAAATACCAAAGATGGCTGGTAAAAATATAAATCCACATTGAAACTCAGTGGAATATAATTTTGAAAAAATGATGTAAGGACTGATAATCAGCTAAATGATTTTACCATAACACATATTTCATTATGATAGCCAACTTTTATTTATGGTAATATGCAGGACACCACCTTACTTCAATGCATTGAAATATCTTTATTAATCCTATTAACAAATAATGCAGAACTAATTTATACCAACACAATAGGAAGAACCACCACTTTTTCGTAAAATAATCACCAGAGGAAATAAATAACAATGCAACAAAATGCTTATATTTTTACACATCAACACACACAATTATACATTGGCTAATAGATAAATAAAAAAGATTCAGGATTACAACAAAAAGAATTGCGATCCGAAAGAAAATATTTTACATGTTAAACAAAAACAAAGAACTCTTTCAACATGCACCACAAAGGCACTTGATAACACATCTATATATGCAACAATGCTTAAAGAGATATAGCATCAGAACACTTTTCTTTAGTAACACAGCCAACCATTGATTTAATTATACTAGCTATGCCTTCGGCTAACTCCATTGCTGTATATGGCTTGTCAAGCTCTGGCACATGGATAAAAATTGTTCTATCCTTATCAAAACTTAATGATGTGTAATAGGTGAACTCACAGAGGTACCTGGAAGTTTCATGGAAGCATTGGTTAAAACAGGTAAGTGCACAACTATATATTTGTACTTAGAAACACAACAATATAATTCTTTTTCAAATATATGCCCAGCTGAGAAAAAAATTGAAGTTTCCCCAATAATGAAAATCAATTTTTTTAAAAGTTATGACCTCATGATTGGTAATGTAAGTGGGATACTGATTGAGTGATTCACATAAAAATTGTCTTGTATGCAACCTACATCCAGCCAAATATTTCCTCTTAGGTCTTGTGACTCAGATAACTTACAATGAGTAATACAAGTTAATATTTAAATATGTGAATTATTACTTAGGAAAAGTTGGAGAGCACATAGGAAAATGTTATATATCAGTAAAAACATTCTGAGTGTCCATCATATGGGGTGGAGAGATACATTTTGACTCTTTCCATCAGACCTGATATTAAACAAAAATAAATATTAGCTATAAAAATGAGGGAACAAAATTTCTTGCATGTCAGAAAAACAAATAGTGATGGCAACAATTTCTTTCACTAAAAACAAACACATTTAAAAGATTTTCCTCACTAAAATTGATTAAAAAACTCGCAATATTTAGAGGATTCTATTAAGGGGATTCCCAAAGAAATATTCTAGTGTTTTTTTTTAATAAACCAATTTTGCATTAATAGCCATGAAGCATAAAGAATCTGCAACACCAGTGAATTCCGAATCACTTACAATTTTCATTTAAATCCCCAATTTCTGCATAATGTTTTGAATTAAGAAAATGATGAGCAGTGTTGGATGTAGGGTCATAAAAAATCTAGATACATCAGGAAATCCCAATAGGAAATTAATAAGTATGGGTGTGATGCACATAAAGAATTTGGAAAGTCATTGTGATGGATGCTGCAATGAATAATGGATTTTAAAAATTCATTGCTTTTTAACAGGAAAAGGTTAAGTTTCTTTGGATTCATGCTACTGTGAAGTTTTGACAACATGGCATAAACTACTCAATCCTTTACCAGGGCAATAAAACACAGGGATGGAAACATAGACTAAACTGAACCAAAACGACAGAGCACACAACTGCTGATTGTCTTTGACTGTCATTAGGTATATGACACGTTAATAAATGCCAATGAATTAAGTGGTTTCATCTCAAATCAATAAAAAATTCACAGGAAATATAGTGCACATATTGTATACCAATTTCTAAGTATTACCAAGGAGAATATATTTTAGACTTCACTAGATACACACTTGTGAGTCACTGTTGTATGGCCTTATGGTCATTAACTTGTATGTATGAACAGCTGGGGGACATCAGATATTATAACGGTCCACCTTCTCTTGCTTTTTGTTCTCAAGAGATTCACTTATTCCCCACTCATTTGTTTCCCTGTTCGATAAACTAATGTTTTTCCCTAGCATTAGGCATCCTTTATTTGGGTTTCCATATGCACAGGACATATATGGAGTACTAAATAAAGGATGACCATACTTAAATACCATAATGGATATCATCCTGTCTCATATTTCTGGTCCACATACCTATCTTGGCGAATTGGTTGAAAACACAGGAAGAGATAAGGCAATACGAGTACCTGTAAATTTTGGGTGGTAAGGTGGGGGGGGAGAAAAATTCTTAAAAATTTTGCAATTTTTGTCACAAAGTATCTTTAACGTCTCCAGCTGTTTGAGAGCATCCAGCTGTCATCCATTGACAGAATATCATAAAATATCAATATTAAAATTACTAAAATGACCGGTATTTAAAAGATATTTATCAAAATTTCTCTGGCATTTGTGATTGTTTTTAGAGGCACCATAATGTTTTTTGGCCCTAACCATTGAATTGTGTGCTGTTCATCTAACTACACACCACTGCAATCACAGCACTTGAGGGCATAAACCCCACTTCAGAAACTGGTCAACTTCATCCTTTTCCTTCACAAAAAGGGATTTTAAGTTCATGTGTGACACCATGTGAGACACCAGAAATAGATCGCATGGTGCTAATTTACTGGAAGGGGAGCCTAAATAAGAGAGGGAACATAACTTTTTAAATATTAGCATGTTTATTAAGTTCTCAGTATATCCATTGCCCATACATTTAACGTAGTCCAATTCTTTATTAAAATCCTCTTTTACCTTTAAAAGTCTATAATTGAAAAAATGAATAGCCAAAATTTTTTGGGGGTACATACATTCCAGACTATAAGTACATAGTAGCGAAATGAAAAAACCAACTTGGTAAATTTCCACAATTTATTTTTGGTGACTACCTGTGTTTAGGCTTACAAGTTGCTTACAAGTTGGCTTACTAGTTGCTTAGAAGTGGCTTGTAAGTCGAAACCCAGGTAGTCAAACTAGTAGATTCGTTTCCATCATGTAACGGCCGACACTATCAACTACATAGTAGCAAATAAAATAACTACGGAAATAAAAATGATGTGAAAACTAGAAAATGATTTTTCAATAGCATCAATAATAGAACATGTTCAGGCTCTATTTTAAATTATCTACAAATATTATATTTTTAAATTAAAATCATTTACTAACTCTCAAGGTTTAACTTTGGACCATGCGAATAATACAACTCGTTGCATCCCAAACTAGTACAGACACGTAAGAAGATTTCCTTGAAGCTGTAAAACAACATTTAAACTGCACCTGTTATGTGACAAACTTCTATCAGTCATTAGCATTAATGTGAAAATACTATAGTGCAAGTGAAAGATACCAATGGACACTCTACTCTCTATTAAGATAATTTGTGGTACTCTATTTCAATGAATTTTAAAAGATTACAAATATTCTTCAGAAACATACCACAACTGAAAACAGGTGCAGGTGATGAGTAAATATTTACATGATTGACTATTCTACTGAAGCACATAAATGTTAAGTAAGTACTTAAAGGAATTTAAGTGGCTGATAAAAATGAACTTAGTAATTTTAAAGAGATTCTCTTCAATCAGTTTCCCATTCACAATACGACCACGGACTTAGAAATTACCCATCCCATGTGGCCAATATTAGGATATTATTCTCAATAGCACTAAGAAAATTTATAAAAATAGTAAAACTAGAAAACTCAGAAAAGTGTGTCATATGTTTTATAAAGTGACTGCCTTGTGAATTCAAACATGACAGAGCAATGTGTGTGCCAAATCAAGAAAGAAATGATTACTCTCTTTTTGAACAGTATGCTGACATGGTGCACAAATCCTAAAAAAAAATGTAGTGAAGACGAAATTATTTTTATTTCTAATTAATGTTATCACTACAGAAAAACTGTTGATAAATGATTGAACCAAGTGTTAATGGTAGTAAAAGACAAAAATATTCTCAGAATTATCACAGGTATCATAACAGCATACTTGTGAGTTCATACCTGGAAAAACCATCATCACTGAGGGATTAATTTGCATACATCCAGATTGCAAGTGAAAAAAGCCATGTGATTTCATGAGAACCATGATTCCCAGCTACAGGTGATGTTCACTGTCTAATTCTGCCACTTACTAAATCTAAGAAAATCATTAAAACAATGACTACATATGCACTGGGAACAACTTCCATTAAAGACAGAGGTTCCAAAAAAAATATAGCAGCATTTTCCATTTACAAACTTCAAACTTTCAGGAAACTATTAAGATAAAATAATGTTATTATAAACCACTTTCTGTAATTTATGCATAATATATCAGCTGAGTTCCTGGAATACACCCTGATGCTCTGTTAAGTGCATTTCTTATGCATATGTATCAAGCAGCATTAGCAGTTAGTTTTAATCAATAACCATTATTACTTCTAATTGCTTCAAAGTCAATCATGACTGGTTATGAAGGTAAATGGGTGGTTTGTAAATTCCATACAAAAATTAAAACCACTGATTTTTCTCTTGCGCCAATGTTGATGTAAGATTCCAAAGCACTAGCAAGTTCATTTCAATTTCCCTCTTATCATCCATCTCCATATTTTATGAATTTATCAATGAATTCTGGATTGGTGGTCCAAATAGGACAAACAAAAATATTAAGGGCCATTTATGATCTTAAGATAACCATGAAAATTTTTAATCCACTTGAAAGCCATTCTAAATGAAAGTTCTGATTCACAATAATGTTTATCAAGCTTCTCTTTAGTATCCAGATATGATGTCTTTTTCATAAATTAAATTTGATCAACATTCTTTCTCTCCAAAATATTTTTCTTCCACTTAATGGAAATAACCTGACTTCTTCGAATCAAATTAATGCCAAACACAAAGAAATAGGTCCATTGGTTGAAATGAAGGATGTCCCTCTAAGAGATGCTATTAATGCAGAAAATAAACTTACTCTGCACCAGTGGTGCCATCTCTCTGACTAGGTATGGAGTTTTCAAACCACCCAGTATTTGAAAGACCCCATGGGAAATAAAAAAATTCAATTTCAAGACAACACCAAATCAGACACTAAAAATTTCTTACATATGAATCACCTGATATGTAACACCAAACATCCTGAGGAACCAATGTATATCATATATTCTAGGCATTCCATATTTTGGATGACACACAGATATAATTATCACAAAGCAATAAATGTAGTATGAGTCCTGATCTTGTAAGAGAGACTAATTGCCAAAATGCTGGTTGAATATAGCACTGAAATGTATTTAATGAAAAGACAAGCTCTCATAGATCTCACAAGCATGAATTGGATAACAATGCTCCAATAACATATTAGTGGTTGGCTGATGCTTGTAATTTTGCTTGCTTGTTTGACATTTCATGTCCATTTAGTTCATGTTGAGAATGTGCCACAGAATCATGCATAGTATTCCAGCAAGCATATGACCAAGGCACACCCATAGCCAAAAATAATCACAATTCAGTAGCTTAAACAGATCAAGGAGTGCTTTATTGCAATCAAAAAGCAAGAGTAATTCAAGCAATCAAGTGACCACTGTGAAGAATAATTAACAGACCTACTGCCTGTTGATAGGCTGACAGAAATGCTGAATGCATTTGGAATGATAGTATATTTACCATTCTGCATAATTATCTGAAAATTAGATGTGTTTTAAATATGTGATCAATATTTAACTCAGCACTACGATCATTTGCCAGCCAGGTTGGCCTGGTGAGTAGCACTCTTGCTGACTATCACAAGGGTCACAGGTTTTTGAGTACTGCTGTAGGCATGGGTGTTGTATTTATCCAGTTGGGTTTTTCTATCTTATGAGGAGGTTCTAAACAACCACAGCTATCAACACACCCTATAAACAGAAATACTAAAGATTACTAGGTAAGATTTTCAAACGGTGGTAGGTTCTTAAAGCAACAGTGACCATGACAGAGAACATGAAAAAATCAAGCTTCCTATTCAATCACAAATTCTAAGAGTGCTTATAATATAGCAAAACCTATATTTGGCTGAGTTCAGAACCAGCAGGTAAAAAAAAACTACATACATATGTTCTGTTAGTAATAACTCATTTAATATAAAAATTAAAAGTAACATTGGTCAAAGAGATGGTCATCCAAAGGCCCTAGTACTGTTATGAAAGAACTGTACTAGCACCTTTGGGGAAGGTTCGAGGAAGTTCAAATATCATATCTGTTATTTAACTTCCAATTAATCCAAAATATTTTACACAGGAACAGCAATATATGCCGGATTACTAGAAAAATACTAAAACTGTTGAGACAGTTATTCAGAAAGGATTTTCGTGAATATGGAATAGGTTACTTATGTAGTATGGCATGTATGAAGTGATGGACCTCCCAAAATAGATATCAATGGATTTAATTTATTATCAATTAAATCTCATTATCTGGGTAAATTTTTATTGAAGAATTGATTTTCCAGTACATAAAGTTCATTACAAAATCTTGTGCATAAAAATAAGTGCATTATTCTTGCTCAACGTATGTTAAGCTCTAATTAATTTATAATGAAAAAATATGTTCAAACTGCTCTAATTGAAGGAGTGTTTGAGAAAGTAAGTGAGATAATTTAAATGTAAAAACTGTCTTAACTTTTCTCATCTACATTTGATTAAGTTCTTATGTGAACAAAAGGAAAAAATCTCCATAATAAATGCATATATCTGCTACCTCATTATAACTCAAACATATATATTAAAATGAAAAGATATATCCTTGGTGTTTGATTTATCCAGACTCTGTTTCAGCTTGCATCACTGGGTAAAAGGAGTTAGCTTACAGGTATTCTCAGTTTTATATAGATCTGGGTAGTTCTATGTAATAAAACTAGTGAAATTTTACAAGTCTGCTTATCAATGTTTAAGGGCTAGTCTATTATACAAAATTATATTTGCAAGTTGAATATGTAAACCAAATGTGTCATAACCAGGAGTGATATCCACTCTAACTGGAAATATTAATAAACCATAAACTGTGTGATTCAGTTTATGGACACCATTTAATGTGAAATAAATATTTTTACAATTTCCAATTTTAACTGGTCATAATTAAATTCCACATCAAATTTATGCATTCGCAAAACATTTATTTATTAATTGAATGAGTTGATGGATCAAAAGGTAAGCAGGTTACAGAAATGAACCAATAAGTTAATATAATAGGCTTTGAGAGAGCATCTCATATTAAACCCAACAGTTTGGGGAATTCAGAGAATGAAGGCAAGACAGACTTTTCACGACATATGTCTCATTTGTTTTACAGACCATCAAATATATCTAAATTCATTTCAAATATCTTGGGGGCTGACTTAGTGTAATTTGGGGGAGCAGGTAAATCCAATTGCACATCATGCAGACCTAATCTTGCTAAATACAGCATCCTTCTTTCAGAAGCAGTTACAAAAGCCAAAAGCAATTTCAAATTATTTACTGTTATTAACAATTCAAATCCTACATATTAAAAAAATTACAAATCTTACTTTTTGACAAAATCCTTTACCTATAATAGCATTCCTCTACAATAAACTACTCCCAAATCTAAAGGCAGACCAATATATCATTTTTTTTTAAAGAAAAGATAAAAAGTAGGTTCTACTGAAATACCCATTGGACTCAATTAATGTCTATCATCCACATAAAAATAAGGAAATTATATTGTTAATGCTTAAATGACAATACATCCTTCTCTTATATTTATCCTATAATTATTGTATCAATAACATATGATAGAATAGATAAGAGATACATAGTTGGAAGTACTGGAAATGTGTTGCTACAGAATAATGCTGAAAATGAAATGGATAGACTGAACAATCAATGGAGAAGCACTTATAAGAGTTGGTGACAAGAAATGGCTTATTGGCTTAGACAGGAGGAAGGGGGAAACTAATAGGACACAACTTGAGACATTATAGTTTACGGTGAAATTGTAGAGGTAAGCTAAGAATGTTGCATAAAAAACAGATAATGAAGGGTGTTTGAGTTTGGAAATGCATTGGATTAAATAGATTGACAAGTTACAGGATAGCTGGGAAAGGTACTACAAACCAATATTCTGATTGATAACCATTGCCACTGATGATGATATATTTGGGATTCTAATGTATTATTCATGTAACTCTTGTATCCAACATGTTTCAATTCATTTGATGAATTTATGCAGTTTTGTCATTTTCAGTAAGCACACTACTGTTTCTTATGCTTGCTTTTAGGTTTATATCATTTCAAAGTACAATTAAAAATTCATTAAGAGGACTACCAACATCAAAAAACCCCACAGGATTATCTTCAAACAGGTGGATGGAAGTATAAAGTAGCTACATCTCCAGTGACAAGCTCAACTCTCAAATCCAGCCTAAATTATGTGTTGAGAAATGAAGAGCTGAAGAGTTTAAAGCTATCATATAGCTGTTATAACTTTTAAAGCTAGTTTTCCTATGTAAATCCAAATTTGCATCTCAAAGATTTTACTTAAGTGAATCCTTTATACATAATAACAGATATTAGTGACATGGATAGTTACTCAAATATGAAAATGGTAAATTTTCCACCAAAGTAAACTTGAAAACCATCTCTCTTCCTTATAAGGTTAAATGTTTGGGCACAAGGGGGATTCAACACCTTGTGTGCAAACTGTGACAAAAAAGCAAAATTACATATTAAGATTTTTCAACATTTCACTGCACTAACTAGTTGTGTATGGCTAATGTACCATATAACTTTCATCACAGAGGAAAAAGTTCACTGGTACACCAACCAACCAGTCCATCTAAGGCCCTCAGCTACAATGATAGGGCTCTACTCCAGGCAGGGTACTCTTAAGATTAAACAAGGTTGGTTAATAAAGATTCAATATCTGATCACTAAGTGAATATTCCCTTGACTGAACTAGATTTCTCCATGTTGATGGAAAGCTTTGGTACTTTTATGAATTATGGCTAGTAAAGGTTGAAAAACACAAAGTTTGGAAATATAACAAGGTAAGGAAACCAAAAGTAGCAAAGTAATCAACTGAAATCTGCTGATTGCAGAAGTGTATTTGAAGCTTTTTAAATAAAGTCCTACTCAATAAAATCGAAACCACACTATACATATAGTACATGTTATACTAATAATACTTACAAAATAATCATCTTTTGGGAATCTTCCTACTCTGGGTAGTTTTGTATCACTGAGAAACCTGTTCTTTGGGCTAAGAGGAAGAATGGAGAAAATAAAATGGGAGAAGAGAATGGTATACGAATATATATTATGCAATATAATAAACGGTATCAGGCTTCACTTCGTGGAAGCTGTATATATCCATGTTAGGAAAGAACAGGAGAAATATACGGACACAGACCCACGAAAATCTTAGATGTTTAAAATTCCAACCCCACCTCCTTATTCGCCAAACACCTTTTGGACCATAGCCACAGAAGTGACTTCGACCCGGAGATC
>WURS02000013.1:10132616-10143542 GCA_011762765.2 Rhinocypha anisoptera | reverse complement strand
ATATAAATATATATAAATATATACACACGTATATTTCTATATAATTTTCAATAGTTATTTTGTCTGCCAATCATTTATTTCTTATGCCGAGTGTAAGAATAAATTACTTTTCAATTAATGATTTTATTTTATTGATGATAATATTTGGTTAGTAATGGAATGCTAATATGAATATGATAAGAGAAGCATAACCCGACATAACCTTTTACAGAATTAGATTGTTAATTATGTGTAGAAAAAATGTGTCGAACTTACGACGTAAACATAGTTTCTTATTTTTATTACTGTAATAAATTATATAGAGCAGTATTTTCCAAACTTTTTCGAACCATTGCTTCCCTTGTTTTTATAAGCCTATGCCCAACCAACCCCTGATCGTAACTTACTTCCCTTCCTTAGTGAACCATTGATATAGAGTATATAATAACGATAATTTTATGCAGCCACATGTGTATAATAACTACCACACAAAATATCGTTGTTAGTAATGTATTAAATTGAATAAAAATAATAAAGTTGTATTTTTAATAGCAAAAGTAGAGCAACGAGGTTATCTCTAAAATTTAACCATTTTTTAAAATTCGAATTTTGAAACTCCACCCATAAAATTGGTTTCCAAAAAATCTGAGAGGAACTCGATCCCTCGATCTTTAAGTTAGTAAGCGAACAACCTGTTCACCAATACGACCCGACCGCAATATTGGTAAACTTCAATTTCATATGTAATTTTATTGATTTTTTAAAATTTTTGGGTAGCATTACTCCTGAAAAAAAAGCTTAAACTCTCCATTAAACCTCTTAATAAATAAATTAGTTATCCATGTGAGAAGGAAACTTTCTAGATGTTTTGGAATTAGGTTTTATATTAAGAGTTTTGAAAATACCGCAAAATAGAGTGAGTGCCACATGAGTCAACAAAATAGGGTGATAGAGTTCTACCTTTCTTCACAAGGTAGCAGCAGTTACCAGGATATGTCTGACATCTATGGATAGCAACCGAAGTTGTTTGTTTAAATATATTTTCCATTTGGAGGAAAATAGATAAAATTTACTTATTTTCAATCATAAATATAAATTAGAAAGTTGAACATTTTCCATTGTGCAGCGTCATTGGATTCTGCGAAAATTCTGTTGCGTATTTTCTCATACTTTACCAGCAACCGGCGGAAGTAGCTAAGCTCCTCTGCGCATGCGGCCTTGAGGTTTCGAACTCTAGCCATCTTTACAAGGAGTGATTGTTTGAGTCGGATTAATTCAATCTCTCATTCATGTCAGAGCCACAGTCAGCTCTTTTACTACGCAAGCAGTTAGCAGGTACGTTATTTAATATAAATATGAAATTTTTAATTGCCCATGAGTTGAAGTTACAGAATATAATTCGCACGATTAAAACAGGGAACGTCGACCTCCTAACACCTAGTGGTAGCTTCTTTGTCAAGAGCAGCTGATTCATTCTCCTTTTCTTTATGTTGTATTTCAGAATCTTGTTTAATCATAGGATTTTAGAATTTCTTGGGACACTGTGTGCCCTCGTAGCCGAAGAGTTGCACTTACAACCTCTCTACAGGCGAGAATGAAATATCTAAAAAATTTGATAGTTGAGCTTCATTTTTTTCCTTCTTGTAACCTCATTTTTGTTTATTCCTTACCAATTTTCCCCATGCGTGATTTGACTACCAATCATTTACCGCAGGCTACGTATGGATGAGTCTTTACAAGGAAATCAAGAGTAGTTACCGATGCCGAGTGGTCATCCATTGTTTTCTTATATTCTGCGAAATGCTTTTCCCTGGCAATTAAAATAGTGTTCACTAAAAAGAGAGTTGTTCTGAAACAAAATTTATTTTGACATGTGAATTTTAATTTTCTCGCAGAACTGAACAAGAACCCCGTCGAAGGGTTCTCAGCCGGTTTAATCGACGACAATGACATATACAGATGGGAAGTTCTTATCATCGGGCCACCTGATACATTATAGTAAGTGCATTTATGTTATAAGTCCTAAGATATCTCCAAGGTAATTTTGGTTTAATAATAGTTGGGTTTTTTTGCTGATATGGTAGTATATTAAACCCTTTCGGATTTCATTTCAGTTAAAAACACATTTAGCCATAGATGCAATTTTAATCCAGGGCTTAGTTTAATGCATAATTTATTACGTGGATATTGAACAAATAATTGTATCGTGCAAACTTATCATGCCTTTAAGTTAGAATTACCAACCTAACCTTGGGGCATTAACATAGTGTTTTTTGCTATGTGAAGAGGCCACCTTCATTGTGTAATTTTTATTTACTAGGATTGATACAAGATTGGATAAATGGTAGCTAATTACTTAAGTGTTGTAGTGGCCCTATAAGAGTTGAAAAGAGTAGGTCTATAAAAACTAAAATATTACCTTACCAATGTGGTAATTTTACTGCTAATGGCTATACTACTCTAATTTTGGGAATAATTACTTTGATTGTCAATGATTTGACCACTTTTATCACTTCGATCAAGTCTGTTATTATAAAATCTGTTGCACATACGTCTAATTGTAATATAATAATAACAACGTATAAGTGGTAATTTACCAACTGATCATGGGACAACCAAGTGTGAAAAGTTATAAGTGTGAAGTAATTGTAGTTTCCACAGAAAATGAGATGATATAGCCTTCTAATGCCATATTTAGAGTCACAAATAGTTACTCAGAGACGTTAGGTGAAGCATGCACCGTAATATTTGTCACATAGGTACATGGAGAGTGTTCTATGATTGAATCAAAAGGTCTCAGGTAATTTATGTTAATTTTAAAAACTGTAATGCTTGAATTAGAAAGTGATTTCTGCTTCTTTCGTTAAGTTGACAAAATTAAGTAATTATCTACTCCACAAAGGGCCATATGCTACCGTTTGTAGTAACAGCTTAAATCACTACCAAAATATCTCCAGTATACTCATACGTCTTATATAAAAATGCAGGTTTGTTTGTAAGGGTTACTTCTGTGATGTAAACGGCACAGTTTCGTACTGAAAACAAAATTTGAGAATTCATTATTTTTTCATATAATTCAACCTTATTGGTGAACTAGTAGTTATGATAGCTTTTATTGTCTTTGATATAACCATTTTCAATCTAGCGCTTATTTCACGGTTCATACTACTAGGATCGTACCTGTTTTGTTTTCCAATCTACCTTTCATTTTATACCTTTTGCGTATAGTTTTTTATCAGTTTCCCACACAAAGCACTGAGTCAGTTACGGTGGCACAATATAACATAGAAAATAACAAGGCCGAAACACAGACATCCATATTCGTCATCATTAATGATTATTTAGTCTTATGAAGCTATAATTTACTGTGCATTTGCATAAATTAAATTGTGATAGCAGAGTTATTTTCAATTTTTATTTATTGTAAAGCCATGTGTAAATTGCCTGGGTCATATGAGTGTTGTATGCTGGGATGCATCTCCAAGTCACCACTACCTTTGTATTTAGTGGCTGAGAGAGCATATGGTGGCTTGAGGATTTATTTATGGATGAGATGCCTTCTATTATTTTTAGGAAAATTGAAGGTTTTATTTAATTCTGAAGCTATAATGAAGTGATAATTTTAATGCAGTTTAAAATGTAAAATATCTTGTATACCCAAATTTTGACTTTTTCTCTCATTAGTTATTCTAGACTACAAATCTTAATCATGTAACACACTTTCACCATAAAGACTATATTTTTAAAGTACAATTTTTAGATGCTTTAAACATTATGAAATATTATGTACGTGTAATGGTTTAGTGGTTCATATATTCGTTTGTCCATTACAATGTGATTGAAATGAGTCCTCAAAATTACTAAGGTCACAATCCTGAAATGGTGGATAGATCAAAGTCCAACTAGAAGCAAGATTTTTTAGTTTGAAATTCAACTCATTTTGTGAAATACTTGAAAAGGACTACTGAAAGAGTTGAAGATCACAATATCTTTCGCATGTTTGTCTGGAGTAAGAAAAATATGCAAAGCATATTTAATAGTTAAATTGAACAATTTTGATGTTGTGTGAAATACATCTGTCGTGGCTGTTAAAGGATGTGGTAATTGAAACCTCTGTTGAATTTGATGCCAATCTTATTATGGGGTTTTGCATATGCACTTAATAAATTTTCCATGTGCTAGAGCTTGATGTATAAAATCAAAATTCAACATTCAGGGTCTTCTTTATCCTAAGAATATCTCTTAGTGTGTGGTTGTTATGGTTTTACCAATATATCTGTTTGAAACATTCAATATCTTTGTGAATTTTCAAATTAATCTTTCGATTTAGTTGTGCTTTTATTAACCATTTTAAAATTGTTCCATTTTGACACTTTCATGATGGCTTTGCTACAGCTTTTAATTATTATTCACATATAACCCTTCCTTTTTCCAAGATTGTTAAGTATGTTTATCAAAATATATTTCATGGTGTAAATACAATTTTAGTTTCTGATGCACCTAATTTATTTTTTCTACATTTTCAGTGAGGGTGGCTTTTTCAAAGCCCATTTATATTTTCCGAAAGAATACCCTCTACGGCCTCCCAGGATGAAGTTTATTACAGAAATATGGCATCCTAACAGTGAGTTTTCTTGTTCATCTTTATTTTAAGAAAATAATTACACCCAGTGTTGTCTAAATGTTTCACCTCGAAAGGTTATACAGCCTTACTGCTATTTTATAAGATCACTTATGCAGCTTGAAATTGTCTCTTATCTCTGCTGCATTTGACAAATCATAGTTGTTTATTACTTACCAGCACCAAAAAGTGGTCTTCTTAAGAAGAATGTGAATGTGTAACACATGGATTTTTATAACTAAATTTTAGAACCTTTTTTTCTTTGATAGATACTTTGGGATTGCTATGGTAGTATTTAATTGTTGTTTGTAAAATATAATGCAGTTATCACATCAGTGTCACTCGTAAGTTGCAGAAATTTATAATTTAAGCAATTCAATGATGATTGTAAATTTTGAGTTTTATAACTTTATTGATAAATATATTTCTAGTACCAGTTATTATTATAAATTATTAACCAGTTCATCAAAAAATGTTGCAGGGAAATTACAGTTCCATCAATTATGTCATAGCATATCACTTGAAATTGACTTCCGGCCCAAGTGCATGTGTAACTACAAATTAAAGATATCCTCGTGCTTTTATTAACCATTTTAAAATTATCTGTGATTTTTGACTTAAGAAATTAGTGTTTTAAGAAAAAAATAAAATGGACATAATGCGTATGTTAGGAAATATTCTGAAAATATTAGAACATTTATGGCACAGTATTGCAAAGAGTCATATGCTACAAGTGTAAAGGTTAGAATATTTTAGTAAATATTTGTTTTAGTTTCAATTAAGATTTGAGTTTTATGTGCATAATACTCAAAAAAAACTCATTCCAAGTAGTATGAAAAATTCCAGAGAAAGAAATCATGCAACCTAAAATACACCCGAAAAACTCATTCATATCCTGATTCAGATGGATATATGAGGTGTAATATTGATAACTGGTTTGATTGAAACAAATCTGTTGCAGCTACTCATTTTGATAGTAAATTTTGTTCAAGGGAAGGAACAAGGCGCATTTATGATGATAAACAAAAAACATGCCTTTCAATAGTGAAGTATGTCATGAATGATAAATGAAGTCTATTTTTAATGATAACTTTCCCATCTCTTCAAAATAATGATACATGGCTTAATCTCATTCTAAAGCAGTTGAGGGAAAGTCAGAAAAAGCGTGGTAAAAATAATCAGAGAGGCATAATGTTTTAATGGCTTTCATTATTATTATTGCACCCAAATAATGATTTCTTGCTTGGATCCCTACTCTTGTTTAAAACAGTGGAAAAGTGTTATTATTTTATCATATACCACTTCATGCATGATTCTTTGCTATTTGTTCATTTATAAAACTGCTTCAAACATTTGTTATGTTCAGTTTTATATTATTTTCCAACATCAATTAAAATAGTTTTTTTCCTTAATCAGTTGATAAGAATGGAGATGTTTGCATCTCTATCTTGCACGAGCCTGGTGATGATAAATGGGGCTATGAGAAAGCATCTGAACGATGGCTTCCAGTTCATACTGTAGAAACCATATTAATCTCAGTGATTTCAATGCTGGCTGACCCTAATGATGAAAGTCCAGCTAATGTGGATGCGGCTGTGAGTATATTTTGAATTAGTCTATTTGAGTTATATTTGTTGAATTCTTTACCATGCACTACACTACCACTGTATATCTGTCACAGTAAAAATTAATATAAAGCATCCTTTTCACTGACTAAGGTAAGGGCCAAAGAAATAACTTGCATACTTAGTATATATGTGCAATAAATATGGAATAAACCATATTGTTTGGAAGTAGTAGGCCTTCTTATTTATTGGAAATGCTTAAATTTTTATTGTATTTTCTTAATTCCATTTATTCTTAACAAGTATTTATGTTTCAAAGGTTACCATTTGAACTCTGGATAATTTGTAAAAGTTCACTTCTACTTCTAAGCATTACCCTGAAAATCGCCGCAAGGGCGTGTGGCAGGGGTGAGCCACCACAAAACTTCCCAAATACAAATGTTAGGAGAGACATATTAAGTTAAAAGGAGTTATATAGCCTGGTTATCTATTGAAGTTTGTTGAATTCTAATTCAGCCTCTATTGACAGGATCCTCATATAATAATATATAAGTCAGTACTTAATTAACATATTTAATTCACTTCAGTTTTGTGTGTTATGCTCCATAGTGAATAAGAGTTAATAAATATAAGCCTACTGTTTGCCAAATTTTTATAGTATTCAATAGTTTTAGTGACAAGCACATTGTTCACTTAGTAAAGATGTCATGTCTCATAGAAGTCATTTTATGTCGGGAGCCTCCCATTGAAAAGAGCAGTTTGTGTGAGTATATTCTTAACAAAGGTGCACAAGTTATAACAACACTAATAGATTTTGTTTATATATTCTCCGAAAGCAACCTTAGGCTCTGATTGGTGAGGATAGTCAACCATAAACTAAAACCATAGTTTTATGTTGTAAGGCCATACACCTATCTCAGCTAGATCTAAGAAATGTAAAAAAAGGTTTTGATGCCTAGGAAAATGTCTGATTAACTCTTTGGGATAATAAGGTGATCTACAGGATTGAATGTGGTTTTAAAAATGCCTTTTAGTCTTTCATTTCAAAGCTGTTCACTCAAATATTTTAATTTCTCACCCAAGTTGGATTACTAAATCTCACAGAAGCTGAGTTGAATGCTTAAAGGGTGAGAATATAATGTCATCTAGTCAATTTCCCACCATGAGAGATAGTTAATTTACTCCGAACGAGGATGTTACCCCTCTGGCTGAGGCTGGTGAGTTTGTTCTCGATGTTTGCTGAGTGTTGAAAATACTCAGATAAAACTAGTATTTATGCAACACCCAATTTAGTAACATACCAACCAAAGTAGCTGACTGAACACATTGACACCAAGTGTACAGTAAAATAGGCTAACTTTAGGCATAGACCAGCTCATATATTATGAAATGTGACCACATGTTTTTCTTCTTACATGTTCCATAGATTTTTTTATATCCACAGTTCCACATTTTAGCACACATCTTCCAAAGTTTCTAGTTGTATGGAACCTTTTATAATTTTATTAATTTTGGATATGAGTTGAAAATTTGAAGATTTCTTGGGTTTCCATCCTGATAAAACTTTAAATATTTTTTTCCATTAATATTACCTAAACTTTTCATCGAGGTCAACTGCCAGCATGTGTGCATGCATTATACTATTTCTCAACATTTAGAATGAGGTATTAATCCATAAACAAGGAACCATTTCAGGGTTTTAAAATGTTACGTCTCATATAACTTAATAAATTATGCTTCCTTTATCTCAATTCTTGTTTGGAATTCTCATGTGATAAATCATTTTTACTTTTAATGAAGCAATTACCCTGATAAAAAGTTGTTTCTGTTCTTCATTGATCCAATTCAAAGAAACATTTAGAGTATGTACATGGTTCTTGGGTAGTTTCATCTTTTTATCAGAAGTCTTATTGTAATGAGTGTCAGAGTTTCATCTATCACATGACCTTTGAAATCAGAGACAGATTTTTTCACTGTCATTTACATTTTATATCAATTACATTTTAATTTCTTTTGCAGAAAGAATGGCGGGAAAATTACACGGATTTTAAAAGGAAAGTAGCCCGATGTGTTAGAAAAAGTCAAGAAGAATGTTTGTAGGATTAATGTTTGGATTAAGGGAGTTCAAGGTAAGTTTTTATGCTTAGATCCTTACATATAAATAAAGTTTTCAGTTCATACACTATTTTGTTTCCAACAGGATTTTAATAATGTTCTGCTGAAGTTTCAACTGATGCCTGTGCTGAATTCGGTTAAAAATCTGTTTAAATGTAGTCACACTTTCAGTTGCATATAATACCAACCTAATACGATTTCAATTGATTTGTGTTGTTTTATTTTTCAAAGGTGTAGATACAGTATAAACACAATTATCAGCAAGTTTCCATCATTATAAAAGCTTGCTTGATATTTAGTAATTTATACTTACCAAGCACATAATTATTGTATTTTTACAATGTCAGAAATTGTTTCTACAATTCATTTTTTTGAAAATGGCATGTAAATCTCATTTTTGTGAAGTTGTTTAATCCTCCATTAATTTTATTATGATAGATCTTGTATGAATACAATGAGGTTTAATTCTTATTAGTTAGTCCCCTCTTCAGTGTAACTTTGTCACCCATTTAATATCACACATTAAAAGGAGATGGTTAATGTGGCCAACTAATATGTATTTGGGAATCATTGGGCAATTGAAGTTAGAAAAAACTTAAAAATTTGAAATAAATGAATACATGCGATAAACACATTTTAATTCCTTCTTTTGTTTCTCTCTTAAAAAGTGATTGGCTTTATCAATCAAATCATTTCTGTCATGAAGTATGGAGTTAAATACTTCAAAAGGATTTAGGCCACCATACACTTTGCATGATATCATGTGCATGATCTCATTGGAAATGATATCCATCCATGACAGAATCCGGAAATGAAAATTTGCCTTACACAGTGCATAATATCATGCACATGCCTGTGGTAAAAAATATCGTGTACTGCTACCTGTCTGTAGCTACTGTTTTGACAATTCTACCAACTGTGCCAAAGTTTCACCGGAATAACAACCCTTAAATAAATACTACTTTTCACTTCTAGATTTCCAGCTATTTGTCTCCCAGGGCTCGATTAAATGATTGAACACAAAACATTTTATAATCTATCTACTTTAATAGGCTTCCTGATTGCCTGCTTGTCACAATCCTATGCATTAACTTATTGTGATAAGATTTTTTTTAACTTCGAAGTGGAATCTCCACATTTCGCATAAAAAACATGGCTGACAAGTGTTGATCATGCATGCATGATGAGAAAAAATTAGAACATGTTCTATTTTTCCCGTGCATGATCGAGCCATTTTGGGAGATAACGTTTCCGACGAGATCATGCATGCGCATGATATCATGCACCGTGTAAGGTGGCCTTTAGAACAGTGAGAAGACACCCTGCCATCATGCACCAATTCAAGCTGTGGGCATGTTTTTGAGATCTCACGATGTATTGGTCATATAGCATATGTTCAGGGAATTTGATTAAAGATTTCTTAAAGCTATTCTGGAAAGATTCCAAAAATTGAATTGCCAAAATAATTTACCAGTCCCACTTTGAAAAAATTGGCTTCTTGAACAAGAATTTTCAATTAGTCCATTCCTACATAAAAATATGCTAATTGAAAATTATAGCCTTGGCAAACGGTTGTATTTCCAAGTTTCCAATTTAGTATGTATGTACTTATATTTTTTCACTTGCAAAGTACCCTATAAGCCATCACAAGGGTGTGTGGCTGGGAGGTTTGTCAGTTTTCATATTGGCTATATCAGTATATATCACATGAGTATATTATCTTGCATTAATTTTCGTCACTGTATTCATTTTTCTTTGAAGTTTTTCCCTTGAATTTATTGTGACATTTTCTGTTAATTTAAAAAATTGTCATATTGGCTCAGAAATTACATTATTAAATATGCAGCCATTTTTCATAATTTACTTTGGTCTTATTCCATGTTTAATATTATGACGTAATGTCCCATATAAATTAATGTTCACAAATTTAATCTTAATGTGATACTTTATATTTTCTCAATGGTGTTCTTTTCCAAACATCTTGAGAATGAATAAGTGTGAAGTGAAAATAGTGTTGTAATACAGGATGAACCTAACATTTTACTCAAGTGTCCTTATTTTCAAGTGTTTTCATGCGTGCCCTGGGTTTTTTGAGTGACAAGTGAATCCTAGAATACTTGGTTATGCAAGCATACATATTATTTACATAATAAAATTAAATAGCTTACCTTCTTTTTAACAAAAGCGTGACTATCACAATGAAATTTTAACCTTGCATCTTCTTGGGAAACATGGACACTGGTTTCTTTGTGCCGTGCTTCTCTTTGGCATGACACACCATTTTTTTCCAAGACATTGACCATCCATTGCTTGACCATCCTGATATTGAGATAAGGTGTGGTGTACTTTCAGGGAGATGTGCCGCCGAGATGAGGGCAAGATCTCAGGGGTTGCGGAGGGGTTGATGAATGTGTGATTTTTAAAATTTTTTTAAAAAAATTAACGGTCACATTGTTTGTCTGTTGAGTGACACTTTGCTCGGTTGGAGCATTTCCAAAGGGCAACAAATTAGCTTGTGCTGGTTCTACACATACCCCCCTGATATATAATCCTCATCCCACTCTCACCTCCCCCCCCCCCCCCGCGCCCCCCCCCCCCCCCCCCCCCCCCCCCCCCCCCCCCCCCCCCCCCCCCCCCCCCCCCCCC
>WURS02000013.1:10117256-10132516 GCA_011762765.2 Rhinocypha anisoptera | reverse complement strand
CTTGTTCGATCTTTTGTGTGGCAAATTTTTATCGGGGTTTTATTCCACAATCCCCCTCCCCCCCCTGCCTTTCCCCTCCCCCTCCCCCCCCCCCCCCCCCCCCCCCCTTTCCCTCCCAAATGCGATGCTTGCTCTGAATCTGTCGGGAGCATTCCTTTACTTTTTACATATTTCCTCCTTGAGGGTGATTGCAGCCTGCACCAAACGATTTGTGCTTATAAAAAAAGAAGTCAAGTGTGAGCAAGAGAAAGGAATTTAGCAAAGCGGAGATGGCCGAAAGGAAGTATGGAATTGTGGTTCTCTCTCCAGGAAAAAGTGTCATAAGAACTCAAAAAATGAACTGGAAGACTTGTTAATGGATACTTTTGCCCATAGTGATGCCACATCTCACAGCTGGATTTTTATTTTGTTTTCATATCATTCCTGGTTTTTTAAATGTCTCCTGGAAACCTCACCATGATCCTCATACCACCATTTTTTTTTTAACTTGTCCACTTCAGTGTCGTGCATTGGTGGAGTCCCTCCATTTTGCTTGTCAAATATGTCATCCTTCATTTGCTGTGCACTCTCACTAAAAATTAACATCATTCGTATGATTTGTGGCATTGTGTAAGGAACTTTAAAAGTGCAAATGGTATGCAATTTGTGTTTGGACTGAATCTGAGTGCAACATTACTATCAGAAATAAGAATATACAAATATCAAATGATATATTCTCATTCCCTACTTTATATTCTGCTATTTATGAGTATGAGAAGGTGGTTTTACAAGTCTTTGATCAGAGGGAAGGGTAAAATCCAGGCATATTGACATTTCACCTGAGTGGGCTTTTTATCAAATCTATACTGCATGTATTGGTATATCCTTGATTGCTTGAACTCAGATAGCATTAGGTTCATCAATTTTTGTTTACTTCAAAAACTTCATATGACTACTCGAGCCTCTTTTTATTCAGTGAAACATGTTTGAAACTTTGTGAGTTGCAAAGAACATGGTGGTGTAAAACATGCCATCATGAAACCCAATAACTTAAAATTGGTCAAAAGTGTCTGAATTTGGAGTGTATGATTCTAATATGCTTCTATATAACAGCACCTGATGAACAGCATTTAATAATATTTGTGAAAAGGGCAAAAATATTTATTCTGTTTTTTACATATTTAAAAATTGCATTTATTTTTTTTATTTTGGTCATTGTACTCTCTGTCAAATCAAATATTAAATCCAGGCCTTAAGAATACTCATAATTATTTGAAAATGTCTCACTTCAATGTAAAAATTATTTTTTTTAATGAACTGATATTTCATTGTTACACTATCATGTAATCCTAGTTCAATGCCATGACTTTGAATATCAATAATTAATGCAAAACACTATTTAATTTGAATTAATTCCTAAAAAATTAGGTGTTGCCATAAAGTCGAGAATTAAACATGGAGAACTTGTTCTTAACTTGAATTATTTTAAATTTACCATGTTACTGGATGAGTTATTATTTTTTTGTCAGCTCATAGTTATAATCAAGGTCTGTAAAATTTGGATTGTTTCTTTCATTTTTATGCATTTATTTGAAGTTCTGGCCATATATAAATACATATTTGGAAATCTCACCAGCTACAGGTAATGAAAACATTTGCTGAATCATGGCCTATTGTTTTGAAACATGGAATTTAAACTCAGGTGAAGTATTTCATTGATGTTGAAATGCTCAAGACTATCAATGGGGGTTGAGGTGGCTTACTTATTGTGTTAGTGAATCTTGGGAATCCTGTGTCAACAGTACATTTATTGCATTGGTTCTGATGTTGTGTGTTATTGTCAAAAGGCTAATATTTATGTCCCTTTTACTCTTGATTTTTTTTACTATTCTTGCCTTTGTTGAATCTGAAAACTATTAACATTGGCAAGATTTCCGAATATTGTTCTAAGTATCATTATTTAATTATAATAATTATTATAAACTGCACACAAATTTGAGTGATGAATGATAATTTTTTGTCTTGCAAGGATGTGATTGTGGTATTTCTCGCGAAGTCTTTAGTAAGAATTTTTCAATAAAATTCCTAAAATTTGATCAATTTTTCTGAATAATATAGAGAACCTTAGCATAAGCATCCATTTCTCAAATACATTGGGTAACTCTCATGCTGACGATCCTCTTTTTCAATTGTGCATTGTCAGGTGTAAAAATGATTTTGTCTCTCAATGGAGATATGCTGTAATTCAACAACATTACTCCGAATATTTAAACAAGATTCATGGTGGATGAGATGCAGAAGCAACTGTGGAGATGCATATGTATAAGATAAATTTAAGGAAATTGAAATGCTAGACATGCTCATGTATGGGTTAACTCACTGAATTTTTACTAATTCAGTTTTTTTATGTGTCTATTAATTGACCTGTATTTTTCCATAATTATACTGCTATGCCAATTCCAGTGGATTGTTTTAACTGTAAATTGTGAACTTCTTTAGATGTATGTGTTCATGCAATACTGGGAATGAAAGATATAATTTAACATTTCAAACATACAAATGTTTAGCTTAAGTAAAATTGGTTTCAGTTCACTGAGCAAATAATTGCATTCTCATCAGTGATTTTAGTTGAAAAATTGATCTATAGATTGATATTGAGGTTTTTTTAGAGGTTTAACTCTCACCACAAGTCAAGTCTGAAATGACATCTCAAAAAATCATTTTTTTCAACTTGCTATAAATACCTCATATGAATTGTTGACTCTAGATTTTGTATTAAAGGGTCGGCTTAAACAAGAATGTATATGGTTGGCACTGGAATTGGATTTCATACTTTATAATTTTTGTAGCGGATTCATCCAATCTATAAATAGCCATGGGGTAAGCATTAAAAGAGAGAACAAGGATGTAAAATCCATTTTATTATGAAGGGATAGATATCATACTTTGTGCATCCTAAGATGAGTTTCCACAATATCACATGATTCTTGAAAAATACAAATACACATTATTTTGCTTTACTTCTGCAAACTGAATAATATCTCTTTACTTTTAAGATCAAATTAAGGCCTCCAAGGAAAATTATAATTAGCCTGTAAATGGTAAGGATTCCAACTGCATTAGGTCATGACCATAGTCACTAAGATCTTAAATTGTCCATTCTCTAAATTAAGGAAAATAGTCCTTCAGCATTAACAATATATACACTTAATCTGGTTAAAATCCATCAGAATGACGTAGCATAGTTAGGTAAATAAATACATATATAAGCAAATTGATAATAATTATCATATTTAATTTACTTTGTGTTACTGTTTTTCATTCAGGTTTTCTTGTTAGTTCTTTTTACTCTTCTAGGAGTCTTAGATTTTTAGTTGCAATGTTTAACTGTAATCATTAGTTCCCTTTAGGGCTAACATTTATAAGAAAGGTATAGAAAAGATGTCTATAACCTCAAGTAAGATTTACACAATATAACAAAAAGGAAAATATTATTAGAGTAGATATTCAGCTCATCAAAGCACTTGATATTTTAAATTTTGTTTGAACCCTAATTGATGTAGGTCATATCTCCTTGCTGTTTTTTTCTAGTAGAGTCCATATTATTCCTCTCTTTTTGATAACCATGATTAACTGTTGCAAATGCCAAGTTTTTTCATGTTTGAGTCTGTTTGGCTAATGGTGAATTTTTTCTGGATATTACTCAAAAATAAAATTTTACTGACTTGAAATAGATGAATATGCTCTGTACCTACATTACACAGTATACTGTTATCCAAAATTAGGATATGTAACACATTTAATTATGAAAAGATATAATTGTTATAGATTCACCCCTAAGGTGAGTTTCCACAAAATGGCATGATTTTCACTTTCTCGAGAACTGAATAAAATTTCTTAATTTTTGAGGTCAATTAAGTCATCCAAGAATAATTATAACTAGCCTGTTAATGGTGAAGATTCCATCTTCATTAGGCGTTTCTCTTCCTCTCTATAAGCACTACCTCATTTTCATTCCTCATGTTCAATTCTTTCTCCCAGGTGCCACTTGACTAGATTGAATACTTTTTTCATATTTTCATTGATTTCTTCACAGCATTTTTTCATTCATTCTTCCTTGGTCTTCTCTGATTCCCAGATGACTTGGTCTTTCAATTTCTCTAGCAGAATTTTTTAAACTTTGTTTCTTAGGTTTTATACTATCAAGTTTCCTCTAATAGATCTCTTATTTTTGTAATTATTCATGGGTTTATGGAAGCAGCTCGTTTATTCCAAATTTGTTTTCTACTTCCATTATTGCTTTTCTGAATTCATTCCATCTTTCCTTGGTACTTTCATCTTTTCCTGTCACCAATTTTTTATTGATTGGCAAGGTGCATTTGTTGAATATTATTCTCATCTAAGGTTCTCATATTCCATCTTGTCTTTCATTTTATCATTTTTATCTTATTATATCATAGGGGACTCCATGGCCATGAGATTTTGGTCTCTATTTATATCCACTACTGGTATCTGGCTTTCTCCCCTGGAATCTTCTGCATCTCTGTTGCTTGAAGATTGTTCCCTAACATTTTCCTCTTGTTGCAGAATTCTAATAGTCTCTCTCCATTAGTTTTTCACCTCCAAAGTTCAAACTGTCCTATGCTGCTTTCTCTTTACCCTCTCCAATCACTCATTATAATTAGGTTCTCTTTTTCCTTTTACTTCACTGAAGATTTCTTCCAGCTGCTCATATACTACTTCTATTTCATCTACTGTATGACGATGTTGGCATGTATATCTGCACTATGTCTCTGGGCTCTCCGACAAATTTCACCATTAGAATCTTCTCATTGTATCCCCAACATGACTCAACTCTTATGCCTTGTTCTTTACTCAGCATGATGCCCACTGATGGAATGTCATTAACATGGTCAGAGGACAAATACAACAAGAAAAAGTTGGTACTTTTTGCACGAACAGAATATTATGACAAACTTTGTGGAAACTAAAATAAAAACAAAAGCAATAGTTTGTTTAATAAGTAATACTTGTCAACATGAGTAAAGTGATGGAATGATACACAGTTAATCTTTCACATCATAAATATACAACATAACTAGTTGTGGATTTTGGTTCAAGCCTAATTGGAATCTGGGGCATATGAGACAGCAGTCACATTGCTACAAAAGCAAACAGTAAAACCCCACAAATAAAGCATAGTGTCTTTGTCAATGAAATCCACAAAACTTTTTATACAACGAAATCATGGGCCATTTTCATAAAATCAGATCTTCCATGGGATAAACTTTAGGCATGGTCCTGTAAATGTCTTTAAAGCAGTTTATCACTGTTTAGAATGTCAACAATTAATGGCTAGAAATGTAATATTTAGTTCCAGAGAAAAATCACAAAATTATTCTATACATTTCCGCTCGTGGCACTCTATTAATGACAAGTCTCCCATCGTAACTCAGGGATGCAAATGTCCAGGGATTTGCTGTCGACCATTCAACAGCATACACTGAATCTTCATGTTCATCATAAGCAGCAAGAACTCCATCCTCCATCTTTGAATGCCTGGAAAATAGAAATTAAACACAATTTTGACAAAGATAATCTATTGGGGAAGAGGTTTACAGCTTTTTTTCCCTTATTAAATGAGAACTAAAACCTTTCTTTGGGGTTCACAAAGTCAACCTTTTTCTACCCTGATAGATAAGTTGCACCAAATAAACCTGAAGATAGTTTCTTACCTTAGGTGTTAATCTAATTAATAGTCAATTTATTTGTCTTTTAACGAAATAATTTTTATGCAAAATTAAAAAATTTTCATTCGAATTTTGAAAAACAAATCTAAGTGGCATGAGAGAATTGAAAATATGGCATAGTTTTAATTATCATAAAAAGATTCTTAATCTTCCCCTCATAAGTTGTTTGCCAAAATGAGATAGGATTCTGGTATTTTTGCTACTAAAGGTAGGGGATGGTGAATCTGTCACTCATGTCCCAAGTTGACTTGGAGCAATTATTTCAGCACACACAGCTTGCAATCCCAAAGAAGAGTTTAAATTAGTGTCGAATTGAAATTTATCTGATTGGGTTGTAGACATTATTATTATTGTTGTTTAATGCCACTGATACTTTTTGTTTCATATAAATTATAATTTCATGCTATAGCACATAATATAAAAAATGTGGCACGTGACTGACGGAGATTTTCTGTGATATTTCATTCATCTCATATTTTTATGTAATTTTATAAAATATTTAAGTCATAAACAAAGATTTAGAGTAGCTTAGAGAGATACTACAAACCAAAATGTGGACTGATTACTCATGCTCATGTGAAATGGATATACAATATCACTAATGAAGAAAACGGTGGAAAAAGAGACTATTATTCTAGCTTACAAAAAGAAAATATATTTAATTTTTACTACTTTAAACTTCATCATACTCACTTTTCTTTCTCTTCTTCATTGTCATCATGAATATCATCATCAATGCCATGGCCATAAGGTTCAGAACTTATTGATGCCACACATGATAGTATAACTCTGGAATCACTACTTGAGGTGAGGACAAGTTGATCATGTAAAGGATTGTATCTCACACTCCAAACCCTTTGAAAAGTAAAAAAATATGGTAGCGAACTGTAGTTTGGCATATAAAGTTGTAGGCCATATTGATAGATTTGGAAATGTGATGCAAGTCATAAAAACTGAGTAAATGGGTACTATATCTGCATATTTAACCCGTTGCACCAAACGGCTAATATATCAGGCATTCAGAATCATCTCCCCAGTACGAATGACCCTTTTTTTTGTCATTTTTGCATTATTTGGTGACACACTCATATGCAGGGACTGTATACCAATTTAGAGCTCTGGTTAGAAAGTTAACTCAGCCTCTTCAATCAATTTCCTAAATATTTGACTTTTTGGAAATTCATTGAAAACTATAACCAGAAGGGAAAAATCTTCAAATACCACAGATATTTGGAAGAGAAATTCCACAGAGTTAACCTTGAAACAGTTTCCTTTCCACAGATATTTGTTTTTTCTATGCTCACTGTTTTAACTTCTAGAAATCTCACAAAAATATAAAGAAATTTTTTTTGGTATGTTTGAGGTATATGTATAATACTGAATGGTAAACCCATGATTAAATCAAGTTAAACTATAAAAATTATACAATTGTCATAAGTTAGAGTTCTGCAACTAGTAGGAGACCAGATACACAATGTCAAATGAAGGATTTGGTAATTGTTTCTTGGTTTCAAAAAAGGATTTGTACACAATCCCATGGTGACGAATACCTAAACATCAACTAGACTTACCAAACAAGTTATATATAACATATTATAATCAAAGTTCACTGTGGAGGCCGTCACTTGGTGGAAATCCATGATAGAGAGATGGTTTTTTAAATAACTGTTATATTTCCACAAAAGATAAAAAATTACAAAACACGACCGGTTTCGGCGATGATCGCCATCACCAGATATATAATCACTATATTATAATCAACTGTTTCATACATTATAATTACATATAAATATTATATTTCCTCTATCAAATAAGAGATTCAGTGGAAGTTGTGCTTCTGAGTTGGAACCAAGTAGCCTGTTTAACCCTTGCATTGCTATGGATGAATATTTGGTTTTGGTCATATCAGTGCCTATAGTGCTACTGACACATATATGTGGTTGTGTAAGGTGTTGCCCACAGCACTACGGATGTATATATATGTATAACACAGTGCAGAAGTATTTAAAGTCCTAAAAAATCATGAACGAAGGGGACATTTAAATGTCTCACACTGTTGCATGTAGTGTGAAGCTCTGTTGGAAAAAATGCTTAGCATTGAAAATGTCAAAAACATTTCATCCATGCATTTAACTTCTTGAGCACAGGAATGAAAAGTCAGTCATCATGGTGGAATAATACCAACACATAATAACATCTTGTAGTATTTTTGCTTTATAAGGTGCTTTATAAGGTGCATCAAAGGCTAAGGTCATATAGCACTTCACACACAAAAAAACCATTTGGACTAACACAACACCCATGTCCTTGGTGGGACTCAAACCTGTGACCTTTTAGTTATCTGGTGAGCACTCTACCCCCAGGTTAACCCAGCCAGCTGTAATAAAATTACTTTGTTTTGCACAAAATTTTCTAGGGGACTGCCTGAATAGCATTGCTTTACAGCAATATCAGGATATTGACATCAAAATCAAAGCTTATTCGAATCTGGACTTAGGTTTTTTTTTGCAGGAGGGATAGAGACTGATTTGTGTACTGGTGAGGTGAGGTACATAAGTACTCACCACTTCTTACACTTTCCCATCTCGTGACTTCTCTTTTCTCCACCTCTGCTCTCACAGTCTCCATCCTTCGTTTCTTGGCCTTTCCACTAGTTTTCATCCTTCATACCTCTACTGAAGTATTTCCTTGTTATTCTGGTGTTATGAATTCTCATTTTTTGACACTAACACTGTATTTCTCTCTAGATGTTCATTTTTAATGTCAGACATCTTCTATTTCATTTCTGAACTAATTCCTCCTATTTCCCTGGTTAATTGTACTTTTTTATTTTAGTTGCTTGGATTTTACTTTGGTCACTATCTAAAAGTGTATACATCTCCAATCTATAATAATGGTGCAAATTATCTGTTAACTATTCAGCCTAAGATTTGCAAATAAGAGCTCACACTCGACTAAAAAGTGTAATGCTTGAGTACGGTTGAGTATCTCCTGCTTCGCAATGTTGTCTTTTGAGTTGATGTCCTCCAAAGTATATGGGATTCTGAACCAATTCTTCTAGCCTATTTCCTTGCTTTAACACCATGCTAATACATCATTCTCAAATAATGATGAGAGCATCAAAATCAATTGGTAAAATGTAAACGACAAACCAGTCAGTAAATAGTAAAGAAGCATTGTTTATCACCAGAGAAACGCAGCCTACAAACGATCCAATAAAGGCCAGAGACATATAAATCTTTAAGTACAGGCCAAAACTACCATGCAGCATAAGCATAGTCATCCTCCATGAGCACATCCTGCTCTCCACATTCTTTTAACAGCAGTATTTTCATATATATCTTACCAATGGGAATGATCTGAGCGTGCTACAACAGGTTCAGTAGGAGATCTGACATCCCAAAATTTTGTCCAGCCATCATCTCCACAACTTGCCATGTAGTACTGTCTGTTTGGATTGAAGTCTAAATCTCTGGAAAAGATATTAATCTTGAATAACTGAACACAAATTGGCATATGATTTGAATGCCTGGGCACACATTTATTCAAATGGCCCCTGGACCTCAATGATAAAACAAATTACATATTTTCTGTCCTAGCATAATACCATATGCTATCATAAGTATTTAAAAAAAAGATTGGTTGGTTTCATCTCTTTATTCTTTTCTATTTTCACTTAATCTTATAAAATACAGGATCAAGTATTAAATGTGCTTAGATCTAAATTTCAACAACTGAGTTCTAGTCTTTGTAGTATTAATAATATTTACAGCTAAATGAATTTTGTAAGATAAAATTGCTGTAGTTATTTAAGAGTAGAAATAACAAAAGTACCTTTTAACTGAATTTAATTTTTGTAATAAATTAATCAGAATAGTAAAAAGCTTAATACCACAACAGTAAGTGTATAGCTACCTACATGGCTTCATATTCTTATGTATGAATGTCACAACCATTAGAGCTAAAGGGGAAGTGAGGTCTAACCTTAGGTATAAAAACCATTAACAATTCACTGAGGAGGCTGTCACCCAGTGGAATTCCATAATGACACAAAATAAGTGTTAACTTAGGATTATTTCCACAGAATATTATAATCACAAGTGGTTTCAATGATAATGACCAGATGATGATTATCGTCGAAAACAGCTGTTTATAATTTTCTGTGGAAATACATACCTATTAAATAATTTTTGGGTAAATTACTGGAGTCTGGCATTCAGAATAATAACTAATTACTTTCAGTTTCCAAATTCAAAGCTAGTGCATTATCTGCCAGTGCATATCTGCAGTGCCTTTTGCTGATTGTTGCATTTCAATAGGACCAACTCAAATCCAAAATTGAGGGTTGCTCAATAAAGTGATCATATTTTTTTCCACATAATTTTATGCTAAAATTAAATTCTATTTATGTTGATATCCTAATACATTGACTCCAGAACTGGCCCTCCTATGTGATGTGTGAATTTTCACATACCAATGGGTTTAGCATTGAAGTGAACTCTATCCTCATTAAAACGACCTTAGGGTAAAAATCTAAAATACATTTTCTCTCAAATAGCTCTCAAATTCAATACGAGGTTGAAAAGTTGACTAGTATGGAAATAATTAAATGAGACACAAACTTTGAAATTCCACATAAAAATATATTTTCTACACGACCCAGGTTTCATCGCAATTCAACATCATCACCTGATGATGTTGAATCCTATATCAAGTATGGAAATAGTTCATTAGACTATAAGGCTTGAGCAAAATATAATTCTCTCTATCCCTAATGACCTAAATAAGAAATTTTATTGTTTTTCCTCTACCTACTCTAATTTTTTAACTCTACCTTCTACTGTCTTAAAAATCTAGTTACCCTCTATAATAAAACAATAGAGGCAACAATCATAAAAAACTCTAAGATATGGCCAAAATTACCGGATAAGCTGTGAATGAGCACCCTCTATCATCCAAACTTGTCTAGAAGGAGTACGTAAGTCCCAGCTTCGAACATGGGTGTCATTGGCTGTTACAAACTGGGTGCAACTCTGGTGAGGATTCCATTTCCCAGCTGAGAATTTGGGCTGACCTTTTGCCTCCAGAACACCATGCGTAATCGCCTAGTGTTTAGTGATGAAAATAAGAATTTTTTGCAGGGATACTTTTTCCTCTCAGGGGATAAAGTACAACAAATAAAATAAAAATTTTACTCACCTTAGCTTCAGTACAACCTTTACCCAAGTCCCACAATATGAACCGGTTATCTACAACAGAGACAACTTTGTCACCTTCAGTTGGATGAAAGACAGTGCATAGAACATCTTTTCCATACTCATTCATTTCTAGAAGTGAAAGTTGGTCCAATGTTGGAAGTGCTGCAGAGCATGGATCATACACTTCATTACCAGATCCCTCCTCACTTGTTTCTGGTATTCTCCAAATGGCTGCATGCATCGCACAAGAATTTCTTCCTTCTAAGAAAATATTTTTTGAGTGAATTCAATGCTGGCTACACTCATGATAACCCTTACTTATAAAATATTCTACTGGAATCAAACTGTAAGAAATACTATAATTACCAGATATTTGGTTAAAACATGTTGCAATGATATTATTGTCCACTGAAGATGATGAGAGATGCCACACTTCGCCCGAGCCATGCTGATAAAGTTTTTTACAGATGGAATTTGACTTTTCATCAACTTCAACTACGTGTATTTGATTGTCAAACTCCAAAGACTGAGTGCCAACAAAGAATCGTATGGACTCAGTTTCAGCCAATTGAGACGCAAGGGCACGGGCCTGTTGTAAGTATTAAATATAGCAGTAAACACAAAACAATATTTACCCTAAGGCTGAGTGTTTGTATTTAAGATACCTGGAATTCGAGCCCATAAATCAATGGAGAGTCATTATCCATGATTTGGGGAGTTGAACAAGGATTAACCTTTTCACTTGTCACGTCTTCTTTTTCTGAAATAAAAAATTTTTTTATGTGGTCATTTTTTACCTTTGCATATTTCTTGTAGAAAGTAGGTCTTTTGACATTTTAACTCCTAATGTTTCCCTTTAGCATAATCCTCAAATATATTTTGGCAACCATACTCATGGTACAGCCTACGACAAGTTGACCTTTTTACTACATTTAAATTGTCATAAAGCATCTTCAACTCGTCTCTTGGTTATGAGCCAGACTAACCGGTCTGTCAAATTCTGCGGTGCAGTGAAATGTGATATAATGGTGACAAAAATTAACAAATATAAAAATGTTTCTAAAACACGTCTTTTTTGATCAAAGGGTCTTGGTATCACCACAGACTAGTCTGTGGTGATACCAAGACGTGATACGTAGAATAAAAATAGTTTAAGACATTTTTTCTCAAGTTAGTTGGTATCTTATTTGTAGCAGCTCCCATTAAATTCTATTAAAGTGCTTAAATTTGCACAAATGTTGCAAGTGGTTACATGTGTACACTTCTTACTAGGCAGAAAAATTAGAATGAAAGTAGGTAACGGCGTTAAGCACGAACACATCGTATTATGCGTTGGTACTACAATATATATATATGAAAAGGAAATCAGGGAAAATACGAACCATCTTGTTGTTAACATCAATATATACCGTTTAAACCTCATTTTATGCTACCACAACGGGAAAACTTAACGTAAATGTGACCAACACAAAATATTTACCATTTGAAAAGAGAAATGAAGAAAAAATATACTAACCGCGAAAACCATTTATATTATCAATATCGTAATCACAGTACCTAAGCATAAAATAAGACAATTATAATAGTCTAACCAAGAGACAGTTGAAATGGTACAACTGGGACACAATTCAAATGAGCTGTTTTTATTTACTGTCGAAGGAGTCCTTGAAACTATTGACATCTTACAAAGAAAACACCTGCTAAGTTACACAACGCAAAATTGGACAAGAGTAGAAAAAATGTTGAAAATGAGGCAATATACACTCGTTTCCAATGGAAAGCATATGTGCTGCTTTAGCATATTGTCACGCCAACTTTACCATATGATTAACTGTTTATACTGGTACAAACGTGTCCTGTTTTTCGGCCAGACTTGATGAGTGGAAATGTGACATCTTCAGATAATATCTTCTAAATTGAGCGATAAGGGGGAATCACGAATTTATAGCGAGAAATATATAGCCGCATGAATATCCACACATTTATTTGGGGAAATAGTACTACAGAGAACTTTCGCAGTAGCTTATTCCCGAATAATACTTAAGCTTTAGAGACGAATAGCATTGTTGGGAACATTTTGCTTAAATTAACAACAAGCATAAAAGAGTAAAAGAATAACAAAACTTCGAAACAGTAGTAAAGTAACCCTGAGACGTGTTTAATGTGAATCTGAATTATGTGATTGCTAGATTGATAACTTAAAATTGTTACTTGTTTTCGAAATTCATTATTCATATTATCAATTGTTACTTTGAAGCTTTGAAGTTATAACTTTGGCCACTCTCTGTAAAGCGCCATCACGGAAGTGGAAAATTCAAAACGAGTCATTTAATTTTGAGTCATGGGTGGTTTCGAATAAAATGATTGGGGAAGTAATTTTTCGTGGCAGGTTAAGGCGGGGTGGACGTTAGCTAATTCAGCCAAGAATTTAAGTGACCACAATGCATTAAATATAAAAATTCAATATCGTCCTTTGCTTGAATGCATAGCGTTAGAATGGTGTTACAAATGATCCGGTTTATTTCTGCAGAAAGGAGAAGGTTTCTGCCACTAACATACGATTTCAGAGCAATGGGGTTATGGAGGAGGACGCGAAACCTAAAAAAGGTAATCAAAAGGCTTAATTAATCGTAATTCACAATCCACTGATTTTCGAAGCATACTGCGGTTACAATTTCCTCAAGTGTTACTGCTATATACTTTATATTGCATTATAGTTACTCTTACTCGTTAGAATAGTTGAATATAAGGAGTCATATCCAACTAACAACAAGAGAAGATTTCAGATTACCATGCATTCCCGTAAATGACATATACGACAAATCCAATTTCGAGGGAAATCCTGTTATTATATAACAGATAGAAACAAAAAGTATTTCATGCTGTATAAGGCGCCATTGAATCAATAGACCAACTTTTAACCTCGCGGTGAAGCTCACTTTAAGGTTTTATATAACTCTTATTCTTAGACATGTTGAAATTTCAGTTTTTCTCTCCCATAGCATGTTGTTATAGTATGTATTGTATTTTATTGGTATATATATATATATACACACCTTTATAAATTAGATATATATATATAATATAACATTGTCAGTCTGAGTGTTTTAAAGACAATGTACTATGGTTTATTCTCTTCCAGGATGTCCTATGGAATTATATTATGGGGATCTTCCTTTTTTTACAAAATGTGTTTATTATCCAGAAAAAGTTGATAAGAGTCATATGTAGGAAACAATAAAGAGCTCATTGCCGACCTCTCTTTAAGGACTTAAATGTATTAACTGTGCCTTGTGTGTGTGTATATATATATCACTCTGTAATATATGCTAAGCGACATATAAGAGATTTCACAATGAATAATAGTATCCACAAATATGAGACAAAAAACACAATGATATACATGTAAATCAGTCAAACTTGAGCATGACATCCAAAGGTCCTAATGCTATGTGCACTAAATTATACAACCATTTACCTATATCCCTTAAAAATAGAGCTTACTCATGTTAAAAAAATACTTTTGAATGTCTAATTGAAAAATGTTACCACCATGTACAAGACTACCTCTGTCCATATAATTAATTTATGTAAATATGACTTGTATTGTTTTCTTAACTCTTGACGTGGCCTATACATTGTAGAGTGCATTGTGTCCTTTGGTCTAATAAAACTATTATTATTATACCAATACCAAATATATATACACACCTGTATTGTTCATTTTTGAAAAAGGACTCTTGCCCATTAATAAACATTATTATTATTAAATATTTGTTACTTAGCTGATGAACTGATTATGCCCATGTAGTCAAATACTTGTGGGAAATGTTGGCAAGTTAACTTTAATTATGTGTACCCAGACAGCAAATAAATATCTAAATCATGTCTACCCATAGATGATATATCAATAGATATCTATTAGATATTTAATAGATAGATATCTCCCAAAAGATATCTATCAGATATATTTGGGAGCCACTCTTTAGACATATATTAGATATATACAGTTATATCCAGCATCACCCGTCAAGTAGATATCTATAGATACCCAAATCATGTCTATCCATAGATAATCTACCAATAGATATATTTTAGATATTTAATAGATACTTATAGTTATATTTTGGTATCTATTCATCTACCCATCAATATCTATTTGCTTGCTGTCTGGGTAGCTAAATTGAAATATAATGTCATAGAAAATATGGGCATATTCAAGTTCTTTTATGTCAATAAGGTTTATATCAGTTGTATCCTCTGGCATATCAATTGTTTCTTTTGAGATTGGATTGTACCATAATCTCTTATAATGTTTTATCCAGTCTTCATT
>WURS02000013.1:10105011-10117156 GCA_011762765.2 Rhinocypha anisoptera | reverse complement strand
ACCATTAGGCAAAAGAAATGTCGGAAGACCAAGGTTGAGATGGTGATGTGAAGCCGGAACAGGCTTAAAGCCTAATCCTGTAAGGCAGAAGAAGAAGAAAATATGGGATGATTCTTTCTCATTTCTCTAGCATCTAAATTAAATATTTAAAAATGCACAGGTGATGTAAGAATTCTTAAATCTTTCTTTAAAATTATTAAGGGTTAATTCAGAAATCAAGTAAAAGGTTGGAGGGAAGCAGGCATTAATATATAGTGATTATTATTAAATATAAATGAATATGAACTCGTGAGTTACTGACAAACCTATGTACATATTATTTGTCAGTTTGAGGTGTTGGTTTGATGATCCCTGCATTATGAGATCATCCATTCTTGTTTTTAATCATAAGACATTAGTTTCCCCAACTCACGTGCTCGAAAAATTGTGGCCTTTTAGTAAAAAAATAATGGCTGAAGAACCTTATAGTTCAGAGATTATCAATGGGAACTCAGTTTCAAAAAATTGAAGAAAACTACAAGAAAGGAATGGGAGCTTTGTAAAATGAATAATAATTGAGTTCCTTCAAGCATTAGGCAAATAAATGGGAAATAATAGTAAAATAGGATCAATCAAAGAAAGATTGTAATGCCTGGAAACAGGAATATTGAAAGTGCTAGAAGCTATAGGTAAGAGAAATATTTGAAAAAGAAAACATAGATCACAAGCAAAATACTGAACCTGAGAGAAGAGACAAGTACAGAAATTAATGATCTGAAAAAAACTCCTACAGTAATATATTAAGATTGTTGTGAAGGTTAACTTGTCCCGTATAGGACATTTTTCTACCCAGATCTGTATTTGTTCAATGAATACCCTAAAAGTGATTTGATAGATTGCTGTTACTAGTATATAGGCATTATATAATTAAAGAATTTTACTCGATTAATGAATTCTGAGAACATGAAAATAATGATGGTAAATTCTGAGTTTGCTATTGTGTGGTGTATATTTTATATGAGTAATTTGTTTACTCGTTTTATATATTTGTATTGCCTATGTTTTGTATTTAATTGATGACTATTGCACTTATTGTGTTTAATGTCAAATAAAATTATTATTATTACCCACATCTAGACCACTGGAAGAGAAAGCTAAATGCAATTCATTCACTGCTTGTTCTATCAGTTTAAATTTGTGTTATCTTAATGTGCAGTGTTTATGAATTTGTATTAAATGTTGAAAAAAGTGTTAACATATATTTCAACAGAGGTGACTCATAACCAGTAAAATTGTATAAGTAATAATGTAAAAGTTGTAGAAAATAAAAATTTTTTCTTGTGAAAACAGATATTTCTCCGAAGTAGCTCTCTCAATTGGAAGCACTACCTTCTAAACTGAACAGATATTTTCCAACTTTGATTCTGGAGAACAAAATCTGACTTTGAAGTGGTGGAAATATGTATCATGCTAATTTCCAAAACTTGTTTTTCTTTGGAGAGATTCAAGTCAAAGAGAACAATACCTCATATAGGCTAAAGAGAAATATGTTAAATTATCTTTTTAAAATACCAATACTACCACTAACAGCAATTTATACATGTGGAAGAGTAAAAAAATATAACTAAAATGAGCCCGAGTCCAAGCATGAGTCTGGGGATAAGAAAAATTGTTTTTAAACGTGCATATAGAGTGTAGCTCTGTACGGATGTGAGGAATGGAATATCCTAGCTGCTGACAGGAAAAAAATCGAAGCTTTCAAAATGTAGTGTTACAAACGGATTCTAAAGGTGAGATGGATTGATAAGAGTGACGAATGAAAAGTGTGGAAGGAAAGAGAGAAATATCTGGTGAGGAGGAGGACAACTTGGACCGGACATGTACTAAGACACAAAGGACTAATTCATACAATAATAGAAGGTTTAACAGAAGGAAGGAAAGGTAAAGGATGACCACGACGACAGTACAGAGAGCAAATAATAGAAAATATCAGATGCAACACACACAGAGAACTGAAGGAAAGGGCAAGGAATATGGAGAGGAAGGCTGACAAACTAACCTTAGGGTTGACAACTTGAGAGAGAGATCCAAAATCTTGAGCTAAATCTGGTCATCCTATATATGTAATGTAAGAAATAAATGTATCATTCATGGATAGACAAGATGAATGTAACAGGTAAAGGTCAGTCTCACCATATTGTTAACCTTAAGAGCTTACGTTGTAATTAAATTATTAATAAATTTAAGGGTAAACTAATGTTTTATTAAGAACTCCACAGTACTCAGTAGATGAATTTTACAGGATTTGCAGTAATATTCTCGGAATAATTTTTTCTCCATATCTGTAATAATATATGTATTAACTCTCTTCTGTAAAATATGAATGTATGTGTGTAAACTCTTGATAATATCTGTGAGTCCTACATGGCTCAATGGAATAAATATTATTTTAAGGAAATAATGAATGTCACACTCACATCCCTCAATTTCAAATTTTCTGTAGGACTTGCAAGCAGAACAAGGACCATAGTTTTTATTTTAAGCTTTACAGAGAGAAAAATTATTTTATAATAAATCTGAAAATATAAGAAATCTACAAGACCAAAGGGAGCATTAACCATGAATTGAAAACCAGTAGTCTTTTAATTTGATATCATCTGATACAACATGAAATACTTCCTTGAGAATCACTCTCGAGTTGTTCTCAGTTGCATTAGTTGAAGAATAGGTTTTCCCATAAAATTGAATGTATAAGTCCCTACTTTGTATGCAATGCCAATGCAACACTTTGCATTTGAAAAATAGTAATATTAAAATTATTTTTGATGTATTTTAAACTTATATTAGACATCACTGATGGAGGTAACGATATTGAATATAAACAATGAAAACTAGTACTAAAAGCATGCAAAAAATTGTACCTAAGACTTAAGAAATTTCTGCAATGGGGTATAACTTGTTGAATGTATTTATTGCTAAAATATTTAGAATGCACATATAGTGTTTTCTTTGACAGCACCATTGGAATAGTATACATTCACATATTGTTTTTACAGTCAAATTGACCAGAAATCACAACTTAAAATGGAAAAATTATCACCATATATGGATAATTATCACTGCATCATACAATACATACTAAGGAACTACACATACTGTATAACAATTTCAACATTTTCAGTACAATGAAATCACTCTTATTTAATTCAATTCTTCTGAAAGACTGAGGCAAAATGTGGAAATTTGATTTTGCTCATAAATGCATATTGGAAAAAATATATTCCTTCTACAAAAATATCTTTGAAATCTACATTGCAGAATTAAAAATTATATATGGCATTATTAGAGAATTAATTTCCCTGGAGGTGGTCCACCCATCATCAACTGATTTTGCTTCATGAATGAAATATATGTAGTTTAAAGCTGTTAATTTACCTATAAGCATCTTCCTAAGAGAGATATACAACTTGTAAAATAAATTTTCAGCATCTATCATAGAGAGATATACCACTCCTGAATATTATCTAATGCATCAACTTCTCTAATAATTTTATAATGAATATTACTCCCTTCCTTTAATTTATTCAAATATATTTGTCTGCACGCTTAATGATCTATATGCTACAATATTGTATAAAATGATGACCAGATGAACACTGTGTATCAAAATAACCTAACCATACAAAATATTGGCATCTGTTCTTCCTCTGCATTTGCATTTATTAAAAAAATGCATTGCAACTTTTAAAAGTTGGACATTGTAAAGTGTACAAACATGAAGCAATAGGATGAAAATTCAGCAATAAGCTTACCGTCACAAATGCTGCTTCATGTAATTTTAACTGTTATATCTAAAACCAATGTGGTCAGCTATGAACAGAGACTACCTTGTATAATAATACAGATATTAACAACCATGCTCTCATTAACTTGTTTAATCTCTTGACCAAAATTAATGCTGTAGGAGGTTTCTTAACGTAAACCTAAGAAGAGTATCATTAATTTATTTCAATTCACTCCCTTAATTCCAAACTGAAACATTACAGAAAATCTGCAGAAATTATCAATGATGTGCCAAAGCTTTTCTGAGTTCCTGTATAGCTTCCTAAAAATTGTAATTAGTCAATGTAAAAAATCTAATCAGTACAATGAAATACCCAGAAAATAAATACCTCATGTTGTCTGAGAAGCAACACCATACCATGATAATTTGTATAGCCACAAAATAAAATATTAATATATATTAAAGCCAATAGAAGTGATTCAAGTGTGAGATGAGGCTCAACTTCATAAAAATCACCTTCAAAAAGAGTCAATCATTGACAATACATAAAAGATATATAGCATATATACCTGCAGCATGAAGTTCAATAATTAAAAACAACTACCCAGTTCATTCTGAAATGAACAATATTTCAATAGTTCTCCCTTTTACCAAAACTAAGGAACTTTATGGATTGGAAAAGATGAAAACTTTTTCACTTTAATGTCCTAGTTAACTACTAAACCTTTTAGCAGAAGACAAAGTCCCTATAAAAGTGCAAAAGAAAAAATTCAAAATTAAATTGTACTTTACATACCAACATTGAATTGGACTTCCTTGGATTCAAATAAAAAATATCAATTTCAGAAGTTTTTAATATTATTTTTTACAAAATAATAATAACTGCATAAGGTGAACTTTAAGGCACTTTACTGCAAAGCTTCTCTAATTCCTACTATTATAAATAAAATCTATTATAAAAATAATTCCACAGGTCAATATAAACCATAGTTTGAGGGAAATTTTTCTGATCAATTGGATTTCCGGTATCAATTGATGAATCCCATGTTATTTTCATCCACTCATTTACAACAGCAATATGAATGCTGAAGTATCTAATCTGGTTGGATATTATTAAAGCATACTGACATTTTATTCCTCTGGAGCTTTGAATAAAAATACTGGCTGCACATTCTTGGCTAATGTAAAAATTAAAATTTATCAGAGGATTTCCCTCATATCAAAATACTTCTGGTACTCACATCTTCAATTCTGTAATAACACTTCATTGATTTTCTACATTTAGACCTTCCTATTTTTGCCTACTTAGATCCATCTCTTTTTACCACTAAACTCACGTGTACCCATGTTTAATACAAATTACTGAATACATTTCAGCTCATACATTAAGTAGTATAAATGCAATGTGACAATGAGTTTCTCTGCTTGCTCAAGGCCTAAGTCAATGGATTTTTTGGCCCGAAAGGCTTACATATACAAGAATATGTGTTTATAGTTTGGGTGTTTATAGCTGACTACATTCTTCATCAATAATTGAACTCTAATCATTAACATATTTCCCTCATGCCTGGACATACATATCTCTGTAGTAGGTATAATATGTTAAGCACTTTATATTTGAATTGTCATTACCAACCAAAGCCTTACAAATATAAAATATCAATAAGGAAAAATGGAAGTGTAAATTGGTATATGGCTCATCTTAGCTCCAAAAACGAAATGTAAAACAGTATGACTTATCCAGAATGGGCTGGAAATATGTATACAAAAATATTTACCACTTTATCATATTTATCCGTGTCATACTGCTCCCCTTGTACATTGGCTTGTCCTTTCTCAGAAAATATATATGAATGGATACTTTCATTAAGTTCCTCAGTGAATGGTCTCGCCAAGCTAAGAAGCAAACATACATGCCCTTAAGAGGTATATAAACAAATGCATTTTAACAAGCAGCTGTAAATCACAATGCCGTTTGAGGGCAAAAATAAGTCTCAACACAAGTCCTTGAGCAAAATGGTTGAGTCTCCTTCACAGTAAATTTTCCACCCAGCAAAAATTTCTTACAGCTTGCGCAACAAAAACAATTAGCAGTGACATGCCAATTGAACTCCTTCCAGCTAACTCTTTGATCACCTGCAGCAATTGACTGCTTACAAGCATGGCAAGTCTGCGAAAGAAATTAATACTTTTAGAATAGGTTTTAGAATAATTTAAATTCACATAGTAATCCATTCTAAAATTACATGAATCCTTTTTCCCCAAATTCTTTAGAGAAAAGAACTGAACAGTTGTGACTCAATGCCTAGCATAATACATAAAGGCAAGTCATGCAAAATTTTACTTTTGGTAGCACGGAGTAAAAAATATATTTACGAAAAACCATATTTATTAAATTTTGATCCAGATAACTAAAACTATTGCCTCTAACCAACAAGTACGAAATCATTGGCCCAGGTTAAAGGGGATGTTACAAACATAATATTAAATAACCAGAATTTCCTCTTAAAGATAAAGATTAAAATTCTGTCTGAGGAATACAAGGTTTTTGTGACAATCTGATTGACTCTGTGGAGGTCACAGCTCCAGGAGACCTAAGTAGTCTTGAGCTCATTCAAGATGAAATTATGGCTAATTAGAATTGCAATCAATTTGTAAAAAAACATTAATCAAATGCAAGACAAAAATAATTAGCCCCACATGCCCATATGGTCACTTAAGGACTAGTTCATAAAAGTCATCTGAAAAACTTGAATCTTAAGTCAATTGTCACAAGCTAAAAAAATTAGTAAATATATTTCAAACAAATTACTGAATTTTTAGTCCAAAAATTATTTTCGATCAATTGACTTTCAAGACAAACACATTAGGTACCCTAAGAAAGAGTAAAGTTATAAATAATGCAATACAAAAATGTCCATCCACCAACATTTACATTCTTAATGAATGTTTAAAAGAAAATGAAGTTGGAATTAATGGGTACTTACTTTTCCATACTTGGCCTGGTAGCAATTAAGACAATTAGGCTGGTCATCAACCAAAATATATTTCATGCCGCCAAGTGGAATATCACATTCAAAGCAACAGAAATGCTTCACATGGTATGAACGGCCTTCTGCTGATGTGTAATTTGGAACAAATATCAACTGAAAATAAAATGAATGCTATTAGTGTTAAACATAACCAGATTTCATGCTGAAAAATAACGCTCTTAGTACCTTGGGTCACCTAAGTTCATTTATACTTTGTTTTGATGATGAAAAGAATATGTTTCAAGGGTCTCCCTATCGTAATGGTGGAAGACGGGACTATTTAGTTTCAATTTCACCCCAATAAAGATGTTTTATAGTCATTATCCCTCAGCTACTGTAATAACACATAGTGACACATTTATTGCATCTTAATTCTCATAAGGGAGTAGAATGGAAAGGATAAGTTTGTCACATTAGCATAGTTGGTGGGTGACTGAGACCCAGCTCTCCAAAAAATTCCATCACAGAAAAGATTACATCAAGCTAAAATTTCTGTCAATATACACCCAATAACCAAAAACACAGCTACTATCAAGCTGAATATAACCGTGTGGATGAGATGAATAATGTTGCATTTCTAAAACAATCCATATGTCAAACACCCAAGCAACTGTACTGAAGAGTTAATCTCTCAGAATTTCCCAGTGGTAATCAATGAAATGAGTGGCACTAAGAGGATTGATGTGCAATTTAAATAGTAAATACTAGCAATTTTATGAATCATGCACTTTTTTAAAAGTTGAGGTATTTGCATTTAACCAGCCACCAGAGATTCATTACTTCCTTCTCATAAAGGATGACAGACAAAATATGCATAAAAGCAAACACTGAACTAAGGATTTCATGCATTATAACTACAAATAACCAGCAGGAGGATAAGTGCATAGTGCAATAATGATGCTATAATGACAACTGCAGATGTGTTACTTTCGAGATTATGTTACTGATTAACCAAATTTCTTTAAATAAAATTTAAGGGATATTTTCATCAATCGACAGTAAGACTACAAGATCTTAAACCAAATACTTCAAAATTAGTGATTGTGCATCATTTTTTATGTAATGCACTGGAGGTCACAAATTGGTGTTAACAGCTTACTAAATATCCTTTTTTTAAGTGAAAGGAAATCCAGTAGATATCCAGTATGGTGACTATATTCATAAAATTAAAAAAATAAAATTATAAAAGGAAGAGTGTAACATAAATTGAATGATGATGATGGCTGATGAGTGTAAGAGACATTACTGACACAAAATAAATAAAATGACAATTCAAATTGGGTTGTGAAAATCAGAATAGCATCTAAGAAAATAAGTAATGTCATTCAAATAAAGTGAGACAGAGAAAAGTTACACAAGAATTTTTAGAGGAAATTTATCTAAGATAACATTCTATCTAGAGAAGAACATTCATATTCATTGAGAAAGAAGCAAGAATGAAAGTTTACCTCATCACAAGCATTACATCTAGGAATGTCCATAATTTCAGCAAAATGACGACCACAGTACACATCACCTTTCCGGAAGAAGTAGATTAAATCAACCAGCAGTTCCTAGAAGAAAGGATAATATATTTTAAAATTATAAAGTGTTAAAATATTGTGATATTACTTCTAATCACTCCTAAGCCCTCAAGATTTCTGATGTCTTGTATTCAGATTACTTTGTTGTCAAACTACCAGTTAGAACAATCATGTCCATGAAGGAACTTGGAACTCTGAGCCCTTGGGTTAGCTCTTTAACTTGCCACCCATTTTACTCAACTAATATATAAGCTCAACAGTTTACTTTCATTTGAAGTTCTTCATAACTTGCCAATGAGCTCATCAGTAATTTTTTAAAACGTTTAAAGTATCTTTTTTTATCAAAAAAGACTTTCTGAGTAAGTGTTTCTTAACTTATTCTCACTCAATAGTTTTTCATTTATCATAGCTTTTTTGTCTTGTATCTACATCAAAGGGAATGGTTGATAACATCAAACATAAAGATAGAATACACTAATATTAGCTTTTAGTTTAAATTATAGTTACACCTATCATATGTATAATTTTCACTTCTCACCTTGCAAATTTTGCAGACAAAGCAACGTGGGTGCCAGCAAACATTTGCCCCAGCCCTCTCTGCCACCACCACCACCTCTCCAGCCTTCACCTGCTCCTGGCATTTGTGACAGTGCCACTTTGGTGCCATGGTGTCGACAGTGCCATCCAAAGGAGCACCATCTCCAACCACACTCAGGTTACCCATCATTGAGGGAAGGTCATGAGTGACATTGGATGCTGGCCTCTTCTTGGGCGACTGCATTTCATTTGTGCCACCAATACCCTCACCCATTTCCTCGGAAGAAGGTGGCGCTGGCCATTCCATGTCATCTTCAGGTAAGCCCTCTCCTCCCACACCATGACTGTCTTGAGGTGGGCCTTGCAGACCGGGTTGGTGGCCTATATCTGGCCTGATGGCTGCTCCAAGGATTTGCTTGTTGGAATAACCACCGAGATAAGCTGGGATCAGCGAACCTGGGGTGGGAAAGTGCTTTTGCTCACTGATTGGGTGGCCAAGGTTATTGGGTGCATGTGGATCGAAAAGGGGAGGAGGGTTTGTGGGGAGTGGGGGTGGTGGGGACTCTGGGGTGTTGTCATTTGGTGGCGAGGGATGATTTGGGTGGTAGGGAATGGGGGAAGCCACCAATGACGAGGAGATTGGAACTCTGCTCCCAGGGGTGGTTTGAGGAGATGGGGACGGTGGTGGTGTGAGCGTCTGTGGGACGTTGCCATCGGCGAGGGCACTGGGCAGACCATTCTGTCCTGTTGGCAGTCGGACAACCCCACCTGTGTTGTGACGTATGCTCTGGGACTTAACTGGTTCTCCCAAAACAATTTTTGAATGAGGCAGTATGTGCTTCACTCGCTGCTCTGTATATTTGACAGGATCTGTTAATTTTGTGACTCGGCCTTGTCCAACAACGTTGCTCTTTATTTCGTTCACATAAGCTTGCATCCTGAATGAAAACAAAAACACATCTTCAATAAAAGCTGAAACATCTCAGTGAGAAATCATTGCATTCTGCCTCCAGTATAATCAGATGAAATTAATTTTTTTTTTAGTTTTGATGATAATGCTGTGAAGCCAGTTATACACAAACAAAACTTAGTGGAAAATAAAATAGTTTGCTTTTCCAACTCATGAATTCACTGATAAGCTAGAAAATGTGGAATTAATTAGCAAACATGAGATTAAAAGTGCTTGAATATCTATCATTTAAATGTGCTGAATATAAACAAGTCTTCAGTTTCTGGTAATTACATATCTGACACTTATGGTACCTGTAAACATTGCAATTAATGCTTACTAATTCCCATTGATATATATTTATATTTTCAACTTGCAATTTACATAAATCACCAAAAGAGAAATATTCAAATATTAACCATATGTTACTTCGATGGCTACATTAATAAAGAAAATAATAACCCCTATACTTACAAATCTATTTCTGCTGTACTGAGACCATGACACTTGCTGGCATCCAGGTCATGTATAGGAACTTGTTTCTCAAGTTGCATTCTACGGTACTGAGCCCCATCACTACCACTAATAGGAAGCTTTGTGACTGGAAGTTGTGACATATATTCTTCAGCCTATAAGGAAACCAGGATTTAATAAATTACAACTGACAGTCCGCCATTTATGGTATTACACACATAACCTAAGTATGTCTCCATAAACAAGTACCAAGCTGTTATCAAAATTTAGGATGGCAAAATTGATTTGAATTAATAGCATTTCTACCTAAATTTATCAGAAACTTAAAATAGAACATACCAGACTTTTTACATGTTCTTCTGGATTGAGGAAAGAAACACCATTGAATGCAGACTGCTTCTTATTAATAAGGTCTTGTTATTTGTGTGGAAATATGTTACTTATCAAGTTGCATATGCTGATATAATATATTGTGCTTTCTGATAGCAAAAATGCAATAACATAATCAAATATTGGTTTAAGGCTACACCTTTCAACAGAAAAGGTCAAGGTGCTACTATTCACAGTTAATAATAAAATTTTAAAGGATATTTTTACTTTTGTAATGGTGAAATACCAGCTATGTAAGACTATGAATCAGTGAGAATTTATAATTTTTATGTGCATTTTGTTAATTACTATTTCCCAACTTTTAAATTTTTAAAAAGGTACAATGACAGATTTAAATGGTATATTAGATCTTGGCTACTGAAGAGGGATCTGTGTTCAAAACACAGTGGTGCTCTGGATACTTCCACCTTAATCCAAGCTGCAATTATTTTCTGGTTACAAGATCTTTCTGGGTAACCACAGGTGCCACAGAGAAAGGAATTGCCCTCCTTAATCTGATATATAATTGAATTTTCACATGCTATAGGATTTAGTGCTAAGCTGTACCATCAACCATCAAATTAATCCCTAGATTGAAAACTGTAGTACTGAGTTTAGAAAAATAAGATTATCAAGGAAAACAAGGCTTATATACATAAACAAATAGCATTGTATTTTGTAACCCCTTCAGGAATAGAGCCCCTCAGCCAAAGTGGACCGAAATGTATGAGGAATAATATAATCCTGACTCCCAGCATAATACTAATGTAAAAATGTAGTTAGTGTTAACTATGTCTACCTGATTACTCAGACAAAATATGAATACACTGCATGCTGAACATTTGAAATATATTCGATTCATATTTTCAAGTGCCTGATTGGCTAAATTAATACCTTAATGAATACTTAAATATATCTGTGAACGTCTGAATAATTAGGTGAACCACCAATATTCGAAAAACTCTAAGGCAACTTTCATGGCTTGATGAAATTTGCCTATGTGTAAAGTTCTCACTTATTCCTAGACATGGTGGTGTAAAAAGGTGTTCAGAACTGTCACATGGACATAATCGTAATGCAATCCTCTTGACTACCAGAAAATCCAAGCTCTTGAATAATCCGTTTCTATTCAGTGACTAAGGAAATATCTAGATACTTAACATCATCTCACATTGGACAGCAACATGGGGGCTAATAAAATTTAACTATGAAATTTACTCCTCTATGACTGTCTAAAACTTTCCTGGTTTAAAAGAGAGGCAATATAGGTTGTTTTAAGTCTAGAGTAATCAATATTTGTGGGGTGATCTACATTATTGATTCTATGAGGATAAACACTGCCATAAACTTTCACTGAAATCAATGAAAGGTCCATATACTATCACAAGCTTTAAAAAACGCCACTTTAAAGATCCCCACCATCAATAGGTCATAACTTCTTTTGTTTTAATTGAAAAAGCATAAGAATTGGAAAACCTATTAATAAAGGATTAATCCA